>JADRCD010178528.1:0-14021 GCA_019843815.1 Montemys delectorum
CCCCCCCAAAACTCTAAGTGTCCCACCCTGTCTTCAGTCATTGGTTGGTGGTATCTTTATTGATCAATCAAGGACCATCTGGAGAACAGGACCTTAGCATCAGAACCACCCTCTACAGATTAGCATTGATGAGTACACATGCCATTTTAAGATGTCTGAGAGCATCGTAGTGAGAGCCACTCGGGACAAAGTTATCTATCTCCCAATTCTGTGATGGACAGTATTAGTTGTCTGTTCTTACAACTGAAGGAAATGGTCATGTTTGATTAAAGGTACAAAACTATAGTTTCTTCCCATCCCCCCTTCTCCCAAGTTTAGAACTCCTGTGTCAGGTGAGTTCAAGACTTTTTTTTTTTTTTTTTTTTTACCACTTAGGTGTCACTTAGAGTGATCTAGCTCAGGGACTGCATTTGGGTGGATTTTCCATGTTTGTTTATGAGATTAGAAGGAAAATAATCATATAAATCCCCAATCTTGTAGGTAAGAAAACCCAATTCCAATTTTCATCTAGATTCTTGTACCTGTCCCCAGTCTAAGTGAGGATATTCTGAAAGATTCAGTGAGCAGGTAGAGCTATGAGAGGAATTAGCCGACACTGTGGATTCAGTGAGGTCAGAAGGAGGATTTGTGCATGCAGAAAGGGAGGTGATGAATTGTCCTGGTGGAATGCAGCATGACATAAGGATGCAGGAAGGGGAAATGACGTTATTCATTCAGGCAGTGGGAGGACAGGGAAGTGAAAACGCACTTCTGCTGAGTCAGCTGTTTTAATCTTCCCCCATCCAGCCTGTCTTCCAGAGAGTTCAAAGTACAGCAAAATTCCCAGCATGTAGGCAAGGGAGGGGCAGAGCCTTCTACCTGCCTGGGCACCCTGTGAGCTGGGATTCTTTCTCCAGATCCTCAGGCCCATGTGTTTTTCTGCAAAATGATGCAACTGGGCAGGAAGCTCTGATGTCAGCAACTGTGATACTATGGACCAGGAAAACCCTGAGCAGCTAACTCAGGACCTAGTATGGGAAGAGGTGTCATTAAGTTTCTTTCTTGGAGTCTACAAAAATTTTTCCTTCCCCTCTAAAATGATTTGCTTTGGAACTCGGGTTTGTTTCATAAGAGGGGATTCTCCCTCTTATCCTCTGATTAGATGCTCACAGCTAGTTTTGAAACTCCATTTTCCTAAACTGGCTTGATGTACATACGCATGAAATGTGAGTCAGGATAGAAGACAGTAATAATTATGGATATCAAAGAATAAAGGAGCCTTTTACCCTGGGGACTGGTTGAAGCCTCCCCCACCTGTGAATCAAGAATTCTAAACAGAATTAACAGCATTTGCTTAAGGCAGTACTGCTTCCCTCCCCAAGCTATAATCTTTCAATTTTCTAGGTATTAGAAACTCCATTTATAACAAAAGATGTGTCCTAAAACTCTGGGAATTCTAGTGACTCCTGGTTTTCCTTTACCAGATTATAACTCATCCAAGTCACCCCTGGAGCCACCTTATAGTGTCACCAAAAAGAGGGAGAAACTGGGGAAACTGAGCTTAGGCAAGAGAGTGGAGGTGCTCCCAAGGAATTCCATTCCAGTTCAATGATTCTGATCTCTGGGCCTCTGTCTTTTCTCAGAGGGCACAGGCAACCAGAGGGAGGTGCATCCCTTGTTCATAGCTACACCCAGTCATCCCCTCAGGCAGTGGTTGTTCAGGAAGATGTTGTGATGAGCCAGGATGCAGGAAGCACTTTGGGAGTTGAGGAAATGGAGACATTACTAGAGAGACTCCAAGGGCTTTCCAGTCCTCACCCCCAAGAGCCCATTTCCTTCATGTGGCATACATATAAGTAACTGAGAGCTTCTCAGCTGGAGACAGACTCCTAGGAGACCAGAAGAAGCAGCTCTTCGTGAACTCAGGTAAGAGACTTTCTCAGATGATTCTGGGGATAAGCCCAGTTCACACAATCATTTACCCAGATGTACTGAGGGTCAGTCATGTCCTCCTCCAAACTTTCAAGAAAGATGAAGCCTTGTAGAAAAGCAAGAAGTGTCACCCTTATCTTTGTATCCAGTGGGTAATGGTACCACAACATTTAGAATAGTGGATGTCCAACAAATGCTAGTCTTGTTGAGTTTATGACCATGTTGATGAAAAAAAAAATTACAGCTCTCATGTTAAAAGGAATAAGAGAGAGAATTTATTCTGGAGCTATTTTGAGTAATCATGGTTACTTACCTTGACTTCCATGTTCCAACATGGAAGCAGTTTCATAAAGTTTTATAGTTTTACAGAACAAACAAAGTAGCTTTAAAAAATAGAGGGGAGAGGAACTTTGCCAGCCCAGTGGCTCAGGTTTCTTCCGGTCTGTCTGGGCCAGCTGTTGTCCAGAGCAGTCCTTGGGCACAAGCTCCACAGCCTGTCCCACAACACCCAGAGGAAGCTCCACTCCCAGGTGCTCGAACACACTCAGGATCAGAGGTGAGGAGGACCAACATCTGTCCCAACACTGGGGGTAACTGGGACAGGCAGGACCAGGCACACAGGAACTCTGCCAGCCCAGTGGCTCTGGTTCCTTCTGGTCTGTCTGGGCTGGTGCTCTGAGAAGACCTTGGGCACAAGCTCCTCAGCCAGTCCCACAACACCAAGAGGAAGCTCCACTCCCAGGCTCTCTAACACGCCCAGAATCAGAGGTAAGGAAGACACAACATCTGGTCCAATACTGGGAGTAACTGGGACCAGCAGGACTCAGGCACACAGGAACTCTGCCAGCCTAGTGGTTTTGTCAGGTAGTTTGCCTCAGAAACATCTAGAGTAATTAACTCAGACACCAAGATAAGGGGACAATCCTACGCACCTAACAGTAACAATAAAAAATCACAAACAAATCTTACCCGCACCTAATGCCTGTGCCACCTTCCAAGCAGAACCATTGTTCATTGAAACAATTGGTGAATGACTTTATGGATAGACCATCTTAATACACACACCATTTCTTAAATGAATGTAACCTCTTCTCTGTGGCCTGAGAATAAAGTCATTTACTCAAGTCAAGTAGCTTTGACCATAGCAGGACGTCTGTATCTAAAAATTGTGCCTACAATTCATTCCTTGGCTCAGCAGAACTGTCAACTCTCAGCTTAGCTATGATGGAGGTAAAATCCTTTGGTGATGTGAGGGTCATTGAAGTACAACCTTATTACAATGAAATCTGATGTCTAAAAATTGTTCTTATTTTGGGCTTGTACCACAGTAAGAGCCAAGATTTTAAGCTCTACTAAATACAAAACAAACAAACAAACACAAAGACTTTATATATTTATGTTCATTTAGGAAAATACCAGTAGTGATGTATTATTTTGAAGTATACAGTTAATATGTTTGGAGTTATTTAAAATTTATATTGAGAAAAACATGTATTTTCAGTATTGCTGTAGATGAGCATCTACATAAGACTGTTAAATTGATTGTTGACTTATATAAAACAACTTTTATAATACTCATTTTTATTGTTATAATATTTTATAAATTTTAAAGAATATGACAAAAAAGATATTGTATGTATTGAAGGGGGCTCTCTGGGAGGAGTGGGGGTACAAAAGGGAAACAAGAATGTGATTTAATTCTATTTACTTAAAATTTGTTTTGAAATGTTAACAAATTCAGAAAAATTGAAATCATGTAACTTTTCTCATCATAATGCAGTAAAACTTAAAAAAAAAACATTAAGAAAAAAGTAGAGGGGAAAGAGGGGCAGGCAACATTATCATTAGGCTACTTCCTGCTGATTAGGGTCATCAAGTTCCTTGGGGCAAGTTTGATCTTCACGATTCAGTTATCTTATTTCTTCTTGCTATTTCTTCTTTGAGCATGACTACTTAACAAACTACAAAGAACAGCAACCAATCAACAGCCACTAACAACTGCCTCATCTCTAGGGCCCAAGCATTTATATAATCTCTCAGAAGTCCCCAGAATTCCAAATATCACACAATTGCAGAAATTATCTGCTGCTGGCAAATTCATACCCCTACTAGAGCATGAGGCAAATCATAGTCAGCTGCTGTGGACATTCTGAAGCAGGTTCATATCCCACACCTGGGATTAAAATAAAAACAGATTCCCATAATATTTCTGTGTTTTTCCAAGACAGTAAAATTTTCATTACATGTCTTTCTAGAACATTTTTATATCTGCCAGGCAGTACATGGTGTGTGTGTGTGTGTGTGTGTGTGTGTGTGTGTGTGTGAGAGAGGGGGGGGGAGGGAGAGAGATCAGGCTTTACTGTGATGTTTCCAAGAGAACATAGCATATGTGGTATTACATATGACCCAGGAGCAGAGTGTGGAAGGGTCTGGAAAGTTTCAGTGGTACTCAGACTAAGTGGGTTCTTGGTTAAGAAAACAGAATCAAAGGAACACAGAAGTCATGTTTAGCAGGATTTATCAGTTGAATGACATACAGGAAAACTCACTGGCATCACTTGATGATGGGTCTCAGGATAAATCCCCAGAATTTTGGGTAGGGGCCATAGATGTTGCTTTATTTGGTCATCTTAACATCATGAGGGAGTCCTGTAAGGATCTGAGATTTTTGGCTTTAAGACTGAAAGAAATTTTAGGAGTGATTTGCATACTGATGACACTTTAATGTAATTATGACCATTAAAGGAAAAAATGCTGCTCAGGGAAAACTATCAGGTGGGAAGTCAAGATTGGAAAGAAAGAAGCAATGCCAAAGAAAGAGACGAGAAGGGAGATATTTTAGAATTTATCTCGATGGATCCATGCAGGTGCCTGGTTTCTAGCGGGTGACTCCTCTGGTGAAAAGTGTTCCATTCTCGGAGCCCCACACCAAGGCACCATAATTTTTTGGGGGGTACAAAAATGACATCTCTCATCTTTAAAGGAATAAGAGATAGTTTTTCCTGGACTGTGGTCTGGAAACACAGGTTTAGGTTACCCCAAATCCCATGTTACAATGTGGAAGTTATTTGATAAAGTTTTTATAGTTTTACTGGAAAAAAAAAAGAGAAAGTTATAAATCAAGCCAAGGTTAAAATACATTGGCGGGCATACCAGAGAGGCAAGTACAGCGAGATGGGGGAGACTTTCTGTAAGCCCCAAGATGCTATCTGATGACATTCTTAGCTTTTGGGTTGGTGCAAGCCAGTGATCTGCTAAGCCAATAGATTCCAAAAGGTTTCTATATATCAGTCACAAAATGTTAGTCCAGATATAGAAGTGGGCAGGGAATTGCTCTTCTAGAAGGTTAGAACTAACCCAGGATTTGATAAATAGCCTCTGGGCCTGTGGCGTTTCAGACTTGCCATAGGACTAAAACTCTCTGCAGACATAGCTTCTTTCCATGACTTCTTTCTCACAACAGACTTATCACACTCACTCACTGACTCACTGTACATTAGGAAGCCTCAACCTCAGCCTGAAATGAATCACTTGTTCCCTGTGGGCTAAGTCTATATACCATATTTTATTTAAATAGGAGTTGACTTATAGATATAGGGTGTCCAACTCATTCTCGTTTATTTTGTGACTTCCCAGTGAGAAAATACCTTTAGTTGAGTCAACACCTTCATCCCCGGCAAACTCAGTCAATTGACTGAGGCAGGAGCTGGTAGAGCAGAGATTTTGTGTGTTTTTTTTCCTTCCCTCCAAATCCACCAAAAGCTGTCAAACATATTAAAACATTAGATAAGCTTATTATAGTGCTAGATGATGATGATGATGATGATGATGTGTGTGTGTATGTGTGTGCGTCTGTGTGTTGATGTGTATGTGCATGTGGAGGCATGAAGTCAACTGAGGTGGCAGTTGTCCCTCCTCAGAAGCCATCCATCTTGTTTTTGAGACAGGATCTCTCACTGGGAAGTGGAGCAGAGTGATTAGGTAAGGCAGGGGTAGCAAGCCTCAGGGATCGCCCTGCCTGTGCCTTTCCAAGCCCTGGGATTATAGATGTGCTCCAGTTTTTCACCCAGGTTGAGGGTGTTTGCCAATCTCAGGTCCCCATGCCTGCGCAGCAAGCATTCTAATGACTAAGCTCTCTCCCAAGGAGCATTGAAAGCTTAAATATTTCTCTTAGACTTCCAACATTTTATCTGACTTTTTTTTAAAGGGAAGAACACCCACTAATAATATTTTTATCATATAGTTTCAAGAAACCATATTAAAAATATGAAAATCCATGTACAGGGGTACATGGCTCTCCTTTTGTTTCAGTGGCTCTGCATGACACCGCCAAATTCTGTTACTATTTCAGATTTTGATATTGTTTGCCAGGGAAAAGTTCTTCTTTGATGTTTGATGCATTAAAATATTCTGTCCCACCCTAGGGCCACTGTTATCGCCAGCAGGTGAGGCCTGGAACAGCAGACTCTTGCAATGAGTTGACAGAGAATGGCATCTCAAAAAGACATTCCACAATGTGTAGTGGTTTTGTAGTGGAGGCAAGAGCCTCATTCAGCTTATCCTATGCTATTCTAATTTTATCTTAAAACTCAATAACCCTTCCTACTTAACTGAACACCCTCACTGTAACGAACACGTGAACTGTTTCAAATGCCTTTCTACTTTTTTTGGTGGAGTTCATTCTCTCAGCCCCAGGCCCAAGATACAAGGCCAGGGAGAAAGCTTGTTATTATTGGATCCGCCGTAGTCGTGTCTTACTGAAGCTCCCCTGAAGAGGGCGCTGTGGAGCCCCAGGAGCCTCTGGAAGGAGCCCTGTGAGGCCGAGCACCATCAGTTCTTGCCTTTCACCAGCAGAAGAACTTATGAAATCATTGATTTTGTTTTTTGGCATCGGGGCTGTAATGAATCTATTATGCTCCATTAACTACCCTGATCTTAGACCAATGCCAAACAGAGCTAGGCTCTTTTGCCCTGTGGGTGTCTGTAAAATCTAGACAATTTTCCCGCAGGTGTTTTGGTGGCACGGCCACAGCTTCTGTGACACTGTTTTCCCCTGTAGGTCTAAGGGGACTGCAGAAGGAGTTGCAATGGCTTTCTGGAGGGGAGGGTGGTGTCTACGTCAATTCCCTCCAACATGTTTTGACATTTCTTCTGATATGTCATCCTCTGTTGGTTCATTGCAAGTGTCTACTGCTCCAGGCCCTCTCTGCTGGCAATGACTGCAGAGCTGGGAAGGCGACCCAATAAAGGAGCCATGACCTGTGGTACTACCCAGTGCCTAGATCCTGAAGGGACTGGGAGGCTTCTGTCTGAAGCGGCTTTTCTTTAGGAAGTTGTGTGAACACATAGCACGGCTTGCAGCCGGAGAAGGCTGTTCAGGTCCCACCCAGTGGGACAGCTGGTGCTGGCCTATTCCTGGTGGCTAGACGGGAGACATCAAGAGCCCCGATTGACCTCTTTGAATTTCCATTTCTGGTCTCCAGGATCTAGGTGTAAGATGAAAGGCTTTGGTCTTGCCTTTGGACTGTTCTCTGCTGTGGGTCTTCTTCTCTGGAGTCCTTTAACTGGGCTCAAGACCCTCCGTTTGGGAAGCTGTGTGATCACTGCCAACCTACAGGCAATACAAAAGGAATTTTCTGAGATTCGGGATAGTGTGGTATGTAAAGGAGGGATCCATCTTTCCTGTCTGTCTGTCTGTCTGTCTGTCTGTCTGTCTGTCTGTCTTCTCATGGTATCCCTGGTAGTGTGTTAATGAACATTGGGAGGATGGAGAGAGACTCCAGTTCTGGACAGTGTATTTCCAAGAGATGCCTGTACTTGGTAGTTCCAAAATGCCTCTCACTAGACCCTGGCGGGAAAGAGACCGAAAGTTTTGATAGTTAAGACCTTGGCAGCAGTCAATGACCAGTCTCTTCTTGTCCTTTCTCCTGTTTAGCAAGCTGAAGATGAAAATATTGACATCAGAATTTTAAGAACGACTGAGTCTTTGAAAGACATAAAGGTCTGGATTTGATCGGGGGGGGGGTAGGTGGTCAGGGAGGGTGAATCCAGGCTTCCTCATCAGCCTGGTCTTGTCTCCTGCTCTTCCCACTGATACACTTGGCTTCTTCACAGCCTGTGGATAGGTGCTGCTTCCTCCACCATCTAGTGAGATTCTATCTGGACAGGGTATTCAAAGTCTACCAGACCCCTGACCACCACACCCTGCGAAAGATCAGCAGCCTCGCCAACTCCTTTCTTATAATCAAGAAGGATCTCTCAGTCTGTGTGAGTAAGTTATTGGTTACACAGTGTGAAGGACTTAGCAACCAGGCTCATTTTCCTATCCTATGGATAGGTAGAGAAATTGAGTTCAAAATTACTAAACAAAACAAGAAGCCAGACCAACTAGCCAACCAATCAACCAAACAGCCCTCCCTGCAGCGTATTGAACCATGTAACTTTTTAGAAATATTGAATATATGCTCCATTCAAAATAGCATCCTAAAAAGTTTGAAGAGATACAAAATACTAGCTGTTTGGTATTTATGATTTTAGCTTGTATCTATGAAGCCAGATTTTTTTTTCTATAGGTAATGCATTCTACATCCTTACTAGGGCATCTTGTGCTCAAGTGGTAGGTCAATGGGCTATTGGGATTGACCTTAGGCTATGAACAGGTCTACAGAATTGCATGCTTTCCATAAGGGCCTGGATGTGCTCTGGAGTCTTCTAGACAGGAGCTAGAGTAGGAAGCTCTAGCTCCTACTCTAGCTAGGAGGCACAGGAGCTGGAGACTCCTTCCTCGCTGTCTCTTTCTAGAAAAAACCCCGTGAGCTCCATGTTTAAAATGGAGCCACTGGCTCATTAGCCTGATGGTTAGCGAAATGATCCCCAGTGATAAAGTACAAAAAAGATTTTCCTACAGAAATGACTATTCACAGGTTTATAGAAGCAGAATTCTCTGCTTACTCCGATAGCAAGAAAGAGCAAAATTTAAAATAAAATTAGAAGTGGAGAGAGATGACTTAACAGTTAAGAGCACTGGTTGCAGGGTGATACAGAGAAACCCTGTCTTGAACCATTCCACCCCCACTAAAAAAAAAATAAGGAACGAGCACTGGCTGCTGCCCTGGTAGAGGACCCAAGGTTGATTCCCAGCACCCACAAGGTGTCTTACAACTCCTTGTTGTTTCCAGTCCCAGAGACCCGGCACCCTCTCCTGGCCTCCCCTGGCAGTGCGTGAATGTGGAGTCCATTCAAAGCACTATATACACTAAAAGGTAAAAATAAAACTTACCATTCTTTGGGTCTTTTTCCAGCATTCTCGCATGGCATGTCATTGTGGGGAAGAAGCCATGGAGAAATACAACCAAATTCTGAGTCACTTCACAGAGGTATATACTATGTTTGTGTGGATTATGGGAGGTGTGGTTTTTGGAACTGAGATTATAGATAGGTGGGGAGAATATTCATGTTGGTTAAAAACCAGATTAACCGTTCATTTTGGCCCCAGAGACCATCCCAGATCCTAGATCTTTCTCGACACAATTTCCCACTAGTGAGAAAGAATGTCTATGACTCCCTCTAACCAATGCAGAGACACCTGATCTTCCAAGGGGCATAAATGAGAAATGGTTGTTTTTCCAAGATACACATACATACACACACATACATACATACATACATACATACATACATACATACACACATACATACATACACACATATGTTCAAAAGCATTCACTCGCAACATCACACGAACCCATCTATGTTGTTTCTCACAATGATACTCCTGCACGTCTCCCGAGAAGTGCTCGCTGACTTCCTCCCACTCCTCCTCCCTGATCCAGCCTAGGCCATTACCTCCAGGAAGGAAGGTAGTGGAAACTTCTCCCAGAGTTGGCTACCTCTTGCCGTACTGTGGAAACTCCCATCATTTGGTAATAACCTCATTTCTGTTACTGTTCCTGCCTGTCTCCATTCCTCAGCTGAGAATTCTTTATAAGCAAGGATTATGCTATTCACTTCTGAACTGGTCCAGTGCTTGACATAGTCAATATTTATTAGATCAAAGTAGGCACACACACAGGGATCACACACACACACACACACACACACACACACACACACACACACACACACACACACATCCCAGCTGACCGACCAACAGGAGGGAGGAATATCCCTGGACAAATGTCTCTTTTGCATCTCTGACAAGACGCGTCTGCTCTTCCTTCAGCTAGAGCTTCAGGCAGCGGTGGTAAAGGCTTTGGGGGAACTAGGCATTCTTCTGAGGTGGATGGAGGAGATGCTCTAGATGAAAGTGGAGAGGCTGCCTGAGAACACTCCGGTCCAAGAGTCCCAGGCCTCAGCACCATGAAGACACAGCCCCAGGTGCTGCTGGGAACATTTCTACTCGAGTCTCAGTCCTTAGCACCACGAAGACATGGCCTCAAACCACCACCCCTCTGTGATATAACTTAGTCCTGGCTACTGTGTTTACTATTTATATATTATTGGATCCCTTATGTGAGTGCCTTCATATGTCTCTATATTCCCTTACACTGTAACTTTGTAAAATTTTCTGTAATGTCTTTTCTAAGGCTATCTATATTTATTCATTAATATGTGTATTTATTTTCTATTGAACGCCTATTTATTTTTGTACTTGAACACAAGACTTAGAAGATTATATTTATATTCTGTCAAGAGCAGGTGATGTATTTTCATATAATAAACAAACCTGTTAAATTCCAGAAGAGTGGCTACAGGAGTTGGTGTTTAACTGAGGACTGCTAAGCAGTTTACTGCTGAAGCCCAACGAGGCAGTGAGCCAATGGCTCCTTGATGTGAATTTTGGAAGAAAACATCAGATATAAAATTATTTTTGGAAGAAGACTTCAGATAGGAAATTATAGGTGTCTTATAATTATTGAACATTCCAATCCCACCTTCCAGACTCATTGATATGTGCGTGAATCCAGCTATGGGCTCTTTGACCCATGTGTATTTCTACAATTAAAGTTTCCTTTGTGCAATATCAGCCTGAAGTTTGGAAATACTCCCAGAGAGGAGCACTGTGGAGGTTTAAGCTTGAATCTCAGGATCAGGCAGGATCCTCTGGCTTCCTGGGAAGAAAGATGAGTGAGAATCTGGGCTTCTTTCTCTATGATCCATCCCCACCCAGCCCCATGTCTTAATTCACTGCCATCTCCAGTCCTGTGAGCCCTCAGTGAGTGATAGACTGAGGGGCTTCAACCTTGCTGCTCTCAACTCACAGGCTTTGAGCAAAGCATCTTCTCACACCTGTGGTTCCTTACCAGGCACCCTGAATATGACATCAGTTTCAGCAGGTACATATGATAGGGTTTAGAGCATGGGGGTGCAGTGTTGCTCTAGAGTCTTCCTAGGGAAGGGGACAAGCTGTATCCTGAGGCCCACCCATTTGGATTTTCTCCCGTCATGTGGTCTACTTTGCTGCTGGATCAAGTCTTTGTCTCTGTGCCTTTTGTTTATTCAAACTGTTTTCTTCCCAGGCTCTTCAGATGGAGCAGTCCTGGATTCCCAGGAGCCAGTTTTTGACTTGACCTGGTCCCATCTTCCTTTCCCCTCATTCAGAACACTGTCTCTAGGCTTTGTAATGTTCAATGTCCCAAGCCAGCTTGGCTCCTTGGATTCTAGCATTGCCTCTTTTTGTTGCCTCAAATTCTTGCTTTGATAGGCTTTTAAGAATAAATGTTTCCCCCTCAGTTTATGTATAATTAACAACTACCCAAGAGAGAAAAATTGGAAAGATAGAGATAAATATGAAGAAGAAAATTAAAATTATCCTTATTCTCACAACCATAGGAAACAATTTTTTATTATTCGTTCTCCCCCTCTCCAGTTTCTTTCCCTATCTTCCTCTCTTTCTCAGTTGAATTTGAATCATGACTGAATTCTCATTACCTCTGCAGGATCCACCCGTCTTCTTCATCAGGTTCTTTGTACGGTTGTGCAGGTCTTACCTGGTACAAATGAGAACTTCAGCAATAGATAATCAAACCAAATTAGGGCTTGAGGGAGGGCTCCAGGAAGGTGGGCTCCTGGAAGGCATGTAGTGACGGAGATTCCACAGTGGCTGCCTACAGCTGGAATACAGTAAGCAGGAATCCCCACCCCCCTTAGTTCCGGTTCTGCTTTCTGCTGTTTCGGTTGAGAACAAGTATGGTCAGAAGATATTAAATTGGAAATTCTAAAAGCAAATGATCTGCAACTTTTAAATGACGTTTACTATAGTGTGTGGTTATTGTTGCTAGTTTTTTCTGGTATCCAGTTTATACATTAAGCTTTATCATAGGTATGTATTGTATGTATGCATGTGTGAATGTATGCGTGTATAGAAGAGAACGTTTTCTGTACCTGAGGGTTATGTACATGCAGATTCAAGCAGTGTGGATAAAAAAAATATTTGAAAAAAATCACATCTGTATTGAACTCACATTGACTTTTTTCATCTTCATTTCCTTAATTATAGTCTCCCAGTTGTGCACATGACTTTTATGTTATATTAAATATATGACTATATAAATAAATGTGTAGTTGTGTGTAATTACTATGATATTTTATATAAGGGAGTTGAACACCCATGGGGTTAAATATCCATGTGGGGGAGAAAGCCGTTTGGAAAACAGTCTCCTATAAAAACTGAGGGACTGTATAAAGGGTCATATTAATTGTGGCTTCAGTTTTTCCAAGGAGGTGCTTAGAATGGATCTCCCAAAATAGTGGGAGGCGTCTTCTGTAACTAAAACGATTGCTGTGGCTAAGTACCTACCATAGGGGAGGCACTCACTGGGAGCTTAACATATGTTATGTTACTTACCTCTGAGAGTAGGCCTGTGAGGAAGGCACCCTCGTCACCAGGTACAGGTGAAGGAAGAGGTGTCCAGATACGCCCACAGGCAGAAGCAGAACCAAAGATTGATATAGGCAGCCTGATTCCTACAGCCCAAGGTCACATGGCCACTGGTGACAAGGTTAAGAATATGGCTCCAGGTGGTGATGAAGAACCAAGTCACTTTGGGGGGTGGATGGAATGCCCAGGCCTTAAGACAGACAGCACTTGACCAAATGGTGGCTCTCAGCACTCAGAAAGTGCAGAGCCTCTCCACCAAGCTGGGAAACTAAGCATTGGTTTCCTGGTGAAACTTATCTCTACAACATCTGTGTTGAATGTCAATCTCTCATGTTTCTAAGCCTCCTTAGCCAGCAGGACTGACATGGGTTTTTCTGTAGTAGATCACAGGAGAAATATGCTCAACTGAGAATGACCTATCAACTCTGGTTACCATGAGCTGTTATACTGGAGATGAAACCTATCTTTTCTTTAATCGCTGATGAGAAATTGATATGCAAATGGAGGCCAGTTCATACCTAAAAACAAAACTCTGACCCACAATCTGCAGCAGTCACCCAAGGAAGCCAGTGTGGTATCTACAATCTGCAACCTGAGAAGTGGGCCTACTGTTAACTTTAAGTCAAATTTACAGCCAGTTAGATAGGCCATCCTCTCCATCAACAAGCTCACGGAGCAATAACCCTTGGGAGCAATTGGCTCCAAATGACCAATTAGTAACTGACAAAGAAACTCCAATATATAATTCCTAATCAATCACACAGGATGCCCTGCTTAGAGTTAGCTCTGCTACAGCTTCCTCAGGCCAACTGCCTCAAACCAGAGCACATCTGGTGGCATCCATTTTTTTCCCCATAATAAATCTTCCCGCACTGCTGCCCACACTGGAGACTCTGCTAAGACAGAGCCGATGGGAGCAAGCTCTGGAAACATAACCTTTCCCTGTCTTCACCTGGTACGTTTATTTTTGTTTGAACTATTTCTACACTGCTTTCTTAAAGTGAAAATAGTGGTATGGGAGACTCTGGAGTTGTTTCCAGACACTGGATTCTACCATGTCTCCAGGCATCAGAAGTGTCTGCTGCCATCCATGGCCTAAAGGAATCTATCTGTCTGGTTTAGCATTTGAAGTGAATGTACAGATGTGTGTGTATGTATGTGTATATCTATCTATCTATATCTAGAGATAGATAGATAGATAGATAGATAGATAGATAGATAGATAGATAGA
>JADRCD010178529.1:0-19983 GCA_019843815.1 Montemys delectorum
GTGTGTGTGTGTGTGTGTGTGTGTGTGTGTGTGTGTGTATGTGTGCATGGAACAACACACATACTGAGGTCAGTCCATATCTTCCAGCTGTTTGTGGATGGATCCTCCTCTCTGCTGCTGTTGCTGCATACAGAATGCTAGTTAGCCAGTGAAGTTCTGAGAATTCTCCTGTCTTTACCTTCTATGTTCCCACAGGAGCTCTGGGATTATTAACACATGCTATCCCATCTAGCTTTATGTGTCTCTGGAAATTTACACTCAGGACTTCATTTATCTCTAACAAGTGCTGAGTTGTGTCCTGAACTCCAGAAAGGGTAGTTCTGGTCCATCAGATTATCTCACTCTTTTAAAAAGGCTTCACTAACATTTTCACAGTTCTTCCTTTCTTGAAGGTCTTTATTCCCTTCTCCCTCATTGCCCTGCACTCCTAATTCTCCCTGAACTCTGACTTGCTCTCTGTCTCAGACACAGATGTCACTTACCTCAGGTCCCACCTTCATTCCACTTCTTTCCCCAATCCAGTCCATTTTCCTGAATCATCTTATGAATTGTCAGTCTTAATGGATCTTTCAGAAATGAGTGGTGATCATTTCTGAATCCAAAAAGTCTGACAGGCGCCTACTTGTGGAAGTTTCACAAGAACAGCACCCTGGCATTTTCCAAACAAAATTTATCTTTCTCACTTCTAGATCTATACTTTCGCTAACCTTTGGATTTGTATAGTGACACTGCATTTTGCCCCCATGGGTCCAAGTCATTCTTCACTTTACATTTCTTGCTCCTTTACCATCGATAAGCTAAAGTTACACAGTTAATACATAGCACAGCAAAGGCAGTACATATAAAACAACGGCATGAGTGTTAATGAATAGCCTCTTAGTTATTTTTATAGCTCAACTATATCTAGACCCCTGGTGTATTTGTATGCCCTTTCTGCTCTCTAGGGACAAAAGAAAATGAGCATGGAAGGACAGCTGAGAAAGGAGAGAAAAGGAAAAAAAAAACAGATATAGCAAGTCTCAGTCCAAAAGTAGCCAGTCCATTCCACTTGTCTCTAAAACCATCCTTTTTTTTTTTTTTTTTTTTTTTTTAAATGAGAGGAACCATTCTCAACCATATCTGATTGAATCCTCTTCCTTGTTTTCTGCCTTAGCTGGCCCTTTATTAATCACATTGGGAGAATCCATTTACTCATATTCAAACATAAGGAGGAACATAATGAAAGTAGTATCCAATTTTACATTAAAGATTTTGACAAGGACATAATTCATTGCATGCCTTTGTCCTCTCTGTAGACAGGAGAAATTTCTGATATCAGTGCCTGAAGGAGGTATGCTTTTACTAAACAACTGGCTCACTTTCCCAATCAGTTATTAAAGTTGACACCTGCTTATTCTCTGTTCTTCCCGCCAGTTGTTCAAAGTTCAGCGACTTTATTTAACTTCTACAAGCCAGAAGCACAGAATTAAATGACCTTTTTCTTATAATAAGGTTCTTGTTAGTAATCTCTCATTTTAAACTCATCATATATTAATATATTATATATTGTGCATGTAATTGCAAGCTGATGAATGTATGCTTGTAAACTACTGTAAATCATTTTAAAATGAGCAAACATTGTTTCTATCTATGTCACATCCCTGGTCTGCATTTGACTTCAGCACTAACTGTGACAGACAGCTCCTAGCGCCAACATCCTACTCCAAAGGTCATGTTTTTCTGAGACTTGAAAGCTTGCAAAGCTGGTACTATCTGAGCAGACATTTGCCCCTTGGGATCGCCATCAAACACAGGGGAGGAAATAGTGTGGAGATGCCACCAGTCTCTTTCTTTTTGGCTACATTTTTCTTACCAGGTGGTCCTGTGTTCACACTGGGTTTTATTCATTTATATCTATTGCTTTGAGATAGTCTCTTGAGTGCTATACAGGTTGACTGAGAAATAGTAGGGTGTAGGGAGAATTCATTCAAATAAGCTACTATTGCAGAGGCCAACCCAAGACATGGGTTTCTCCCAGACAGGCTGGTGCCGGCAGTGGATTAAAATGTGAAAGAGGGAGAGACAAACAAAAACTACTGAACTGATTATGGGCGGGTAGAAGCTCATGTCAATTTTTACTGGCTTTAACTGTTTTCTAGAATAATTGGAGATTTCTATGAAAACTTTCAAAAATTCAGGAAATTCTCCTGTGGCCTGTATGTGTGTGTACATGTGTGTTCCTGGGTGTACATAAATATGCAGGTAGCAGTGTGAGGACAATCTTGGGTGTCAAGTCCTTGGGTGCCTTCCATAGATTTTAGGGTAGGGTTCCTCATTGAAGGGGAACTCACCAAGTAGGTTTGGCTGGCTAGCCAGTAAGCCCCAGATAGTCACTTGTCTCTGCCTTTCCAGTGCTGGGATTGCAAGTAGGTGTCATCCTGGCCTTCATTTCTGGTGATGCACCTCATGTCCTCATACTTACAAGGTGTTTGATCTTTCTTTCCATTGCTGTGATGAAACACTCTAGTTAGTAGCAATAAAGGAAGAAAATGATTTATAGGGTCTCAAAACATTATTGAGGGAAGTCAGAGAAAGAACTCAAGGCAATAACGTGAAGGCAGAAATCTTTGGAGGTGCTGCATGCTGGCTTACTCTCAGGCTCAGACTTAGGCTCGACCAGACTCCTTATACAGCTCACGATCGTCTTTCCAAGGAATAGTGCTGTGCACAGTGGTCCTAGTATTCCTACATCAATTAACAATGTCTCACAATTAACAGTCTCTCACAGACATGCCTAGAGACCAACTTGATGAATACAAGTACTCTACTGAGACTGCATTTTCAGGAGAATTTTTTTATGCTATGTAAAGTGGAGAGCAAATGCTAAATAGGGTACAAGACAAGTATTTGAATGAGTGAGTTATCTCTTTATCTGGGGAAATTAATTCTTAATAATTTAAAAGATGCATGGACTATACAATTGAGGCTTATGGACAGAATCTTGCCAAAATATCTCCATTGCTGATTCATGAAATGTTTCTTGTATGCAGCATGGTGGCTCATAGCATATTACTTAAATTTAAGCACCCCCACCATGCTGTCCCAGGCAGAATAAAAATAATACACACCAAAAAGAGTGATTCGAGAAAGACTGAGGGTGTCCCTGCAGGAAGGTATTTTATGAAGACATTTTTCTTTATTCGATATTAACATGAAATATTGATTCCACCTTAAATAAATAATTGAACTTCACGATATCAAGGGAAACCTATTTATTCTGTTCTTCACGGGGGTCTGTGACATGGGGCTGGCTTAAAGGTAAGGCCACTTCTAATAATGAAGTCTTTCAGTACTTCACTAAATAAATCCCCTTGAGGAAAAAGAATTTGTACCTTACTGATTTCCACTTCAGAGTGCTCCAGCAAAATTCCTGTGTAAATAGGGAAATAAGATTTTTGCTTTGTCTCTAGGCAGGTTGACTAATGAGAGGAATAGTCCCTTAAGAGGCATCCATGTGCTCAGCAGTCCAAACATTTCAGAATTTCCCAAATATAGAGTTTGGCACTTATTGGTTAAGCTAACCCTTAAAAAGCCACAGGATCAGGCAGTCCACCGGGGTATCTCGGCACTGGTGTAGCTTGCTCGACACTGTGAAGGACAGAATTCAGCCTCAGGGTCTGCCGACTGTCACATTATTTCTGATGCCACTGATTCTGGGCTCTGACTCTTTTAGAGGCTCCTCACATCTACTTTCACCATGCACTTTCCCTCCAGTAACTTACAGTATCTTGGAAAAGGTCAGCCTTGAAGCGCCTAACAGCCTGCTGATAGGCAGAGACACAGTGAATGCCATATGCATGAATGAATTCGTGATAAGCCAAATGCAAAGGCACCAAGGGGCATTCAACAAGAGGTGGTGGCACAGGCAGGTAAGCAGAAGAGACCAGGTGTGAGAGAGGCACAATTGAGAACTGTTCCTGGTGTTCTTATTGTCCCTGATGCCCCCCTGCTGACTCATGCTGATTCAGCTGAGGCCTGGCTGTTCCTTCTACTTGTGCCACTGCTGCGGCTATTCCAACACTATTGAACTGGACTGCTGGTATAATTGGTGAAGTGTTTGGGAGTGGATCGAGCTGTGAACTGAACTGCTGATTTCCTGACAACACAGATGAGATTTGGTCCAAAGAACCATTTCTAAACAGGTCCACTTCCTCTGTATCCTTTCTTTTCTACTACCTCTGGTAGGTGGTGGGCTAGAAGGGAGGCAAAAACATTTAAGAACCATCATTAGAAGTAGGCTTTGAAGAAAAAAAAATAAAGTTACAGGTCTTCCCACACCCATTAATTCCTTAAGTTTAAGGGGCTTGGTGAATATTTGCAGTGTTTATAGAGATGAAAATCCTTCAGTCCTACTCTAGACGATAAGTTAGAGTCTATATGTAGTGATCTGGGGAATCAGCACGGAATAGAGGTTCAGCTTTGTCTGAAGCCTTCTAGGCATCATCCGTCAGTTGCTTTTGTCTATGTGATGATGTCGTGGAGGGCTGACAGAAAGGAGCTGCCACTCGAACCAGCAAATCCATCCATACATGGAGCACCACAGCCAAAGGTATGACCATCGTAGCAAACAAGTCAATATGGCTCATCATCCACACTACTTCAGACTCAATAAAAATCCTCTCTCATCATCCACTTGTTAGAATCTCACTGCGACAGGCTAGGCCTTGAAAGAGAACTGAAGCTTTTCTTTAAATCAATATGTTGGTGCCCTTCCCAGAGGCTGGTTCGCATTTAAATTCCAATTTCAAATGGGTCGTCTACAAAAATCATTACCTGGCATTCTGGGTTAAGCATAGGCATTACAATCTTGCTCCATTCCCCATGAATAAGCAGATTTCTTTAATTAAATATGTGGTTTCCTTTAATTACAGTGGTTATTTTAGATGGTGATAACTATATAAAATTTTATTCTGAGGAAGAGTTATTTTAATAACTCACTCATTGATGTTATGGGAAAGGCTCAATAAAAAAGCAAGCAGGAGAAAGTGAGGCATTCTACCCCTAATGACCCATGGCCACCTGGGAGGGGTGAGGTTCTTATCTGAATTTTCTTGCATTTGAAACTCTTCCTAATAACAACCACAATAACCTTGCAACTGATCCCCCTTTACTTTCATGCCTTTTTTTTTTCAGACTTTTGCATTGAGAGTATGGAATTGAAGCTCCCTCCACAGTTTACTACTAAAGCCGATATCTATGTTCTTTTCTAACCCTAGGGATTTTACCATCCACTTTTCATTGAAAAATGTCTTGTAATACCATTTCTACCAGTCTCAAGTAAGCTCTGTAGGTAATATAATCTACTTATCCATATTCAGCAAAATCCACACGATACCTTATCTGGATGGCAACAGTATAACAGTTAAGTGATTTGCAATTAATTAATCTGTATCTAAAATGCAAATGCATAATTAAACATAATAAAGTTGTTAGGTCCTCATCCCTCCAAGGAGAATCACATTGAATGCACAGTATTCCTGCTGGGTCCTGTTGTTCACTCAGATGCCCAAGTGGCATCACATTCATTCATTCATTCATTCATTCACTCCTGTGATTTTTCTGAAACAACGAAGGATTTCTAGTAAAGTTCCAAGAAAGCAAAACACTCTCTTCCCCCAATTCTATTTTTTATTTCTTTTTCTGCTCCTGGAAATTCAGTTTGTATAAAACACAAAAAGAGCTGTGGGTTTGTGTAAGATGGAGAGACGATATAGGGATGATGTCTTAGCTGGCAGAGTGCTTGCCTAACAACAGCATGAGGTCCTGCACTCCATGCCCAGCACACATAAAAGCAGGTGTGATGGTGTGTGCTTTGAACTCCAGCACTGAGAAGGCAAAATAAAAAAGACCCACGTTCCAAGTGTTTACACAAAAATACAGTGTTTGGTTCAAATGAGTTAGCGGTTCTTTTATTCTGAAGCCAAATATGAATGACCATGTTTCAGAAACAGGGATTAGGCAATGCCAATATCCATGTTACAATACAGTAACAGTTTGAGGAAGTTTCCATGAAACCAAAATGTCATAAATCAAGACACACTTCACATACTCTGATGGCAACCTCAGAGAGAGTAGGTCACAGCAAAACAGAAACACCTGTGATAGGCTTCAGATGCCAGCTGATGACACTGAGCTTCATGGTTGCTGGAGGCTAGTAGCCTGTTTGTACATTCCAAAATGTGACCTCAGGGTCGGTCACAAAGCTATTCAATTAGGTACAGAGGAAGACAATGAATGACTATTAAGAACTGTATAGATGGCCCGAGATAATTCCACGGTCAGTGATGTTCTGATGAGTGCACCAGCCCTGCAGGGGCTTGGTTGGAAGATAAAGGTTCTTTCTCAGACCTCCTGTTTGTGAAACTCATTCTCCACTAAAGGCAGATTTGGAGGAAAGACAGCATCTCTGTGAGATCCGATCTCAAAAAGTGAAGCAAAACCAAACAAAAAGAGTGGGTTCTGGGCTCAGGAGATTGTGACATTTCATCCCCACAAAGGAGAAGAGATGCGCATGATTTTGGCCACCACCTTCAGTCTCCCACCTACTAGCTACCAGTGTCATTCAAATGTCACGAAAGGTTTTCAAAGCTCCTCTGACAAGGAATCACTGGGATGGAGACAAAGGGGAGAACACATTATCTGCACAGAAGAGGGAATGTTGGGAAACAGGAACAAGGCTCACCTAATGCTGGGGTGCATCAGCATAAATTCCAAATGAGACTGATCTTAGAAACTTTTTTTTTTTTAAAAATTGTATATTTTCTTTATTTACATTTTAAATGTTATCTCTTTTCCCAGTTTCTCTCCCTCCCGGAAACACCCTATCACATCCTCCCACCCCTACTTCTATGAGGGTGTTCCTTCACCCACCCACCCACTCCCACCTCCCCACCCTCTATTCCCCTACACTGGGGCATCTATCCAGCCTTTATAGGACCAAGGACCTCTCCTTCCATCGGTGTATGACAAGGCCATCCTCTGCTACATATGCAGCTGGAGATATGTGTGCTCCTTTGTTGATGGTTTAGTCCCTAGGAGTTCTGGGGGGTCTGTTTGGATGGGGTTGCAACCCCCTTCAATCCTCCTACCTAGGGATTCATCCCATATATATTTATCAAACCCAGACACTATTGTGGATGAAAAGAAACTTTTTTTTATTGTCATTTTTTTTTATTTTTTTTTTATCCCAACCACAGCTTCTCCTCCCTCCTCTCCTCCCTCCTCTCCTCCCAGTCCCTCCCTCTCCTTTCCCATCCTCCCCTGCAGTACTTCTCTCTTTCTCCCCAGAAAAGGGAAACTGGAGGGGTCAAGGACACTACAAAGAAACCTATAGAGTCAAGAAATCAGGGCCCTCTGCACATATGTAGCAGCTGTGCAGCTGGGACTCCCAAACCAGGTGTAGGGGCTCTCTGACTACATTGGAACCCTTTCCCCATCTCGGTTGCTTGTCTAGCCTCAGTGGAAGAGGATGACCTTGTCTTGCCCTGGCACATAAACAATTTTTAAAAATGGAATGTGAGGGTCTGGAGCATGACACTTCAGTTAAGAGCCCTTTATACTCTGGCTTAGAACAGAAATTAGGTTTCCAGCACTTATAGCAGATGGCTCACAAGTTCCAGGGGATCTGAATCTCTCTTCTTGCTTCCAAAACAGGCACCCTATGCATATGCCACACATGTATACAGGCAACACACACACACACACACACACACACACACACACACACACACACACTGAAATCATAATTTTCCCACTTCCACCTTTCATGGCGTTCCAGGTACAACATATGTATGGAATTTTTCAAATGTAGAATTTGATCGCTGGAACAAGAAAGTTTTCATCCCCATTTATTGTCTTTTATTTATATTGCTTTGGTTATCCATGTAACATGGTATTTTTTTTTATTACATTGGTTTTGATTCTCTCTAATGTCTCAGTACCTGTTTAGTTAACCCTCACAAACACTCATCCATGGAAGAGTCAGTCCTCTGTTCTCCTTAAACTAAAGTATAGAAAGAGTAACTCACCTGATGTCATGCAACTTGTAAATGATATCATCAAGCTTCAGAATCAAATCTGATGGAATCCATCAAATCATGCCCTTTCTATAATGCATTCACTGTTTATCTGAACCATGTCTGTCTGTAAATATGTCCCTTAGATAAATGGCCTCCACACTGGCCTTGAAAAGCCTTGGTTTCTGACAATGGTATTTGAGATGAGTGTGTGGTGGGCCCTGAAAAGGAGACACGAGGACCACATGTTCTCTATATTCCAAGAGAGAGCAATAAACATTAAACTCTCATCACATGCCATTCCTGCTGAGTTTATCTGGTCTTGTTTAAGCAACCCCACAGCATCTATAAAGATTTTTCTCCACAGTGTGCTCCTGTAAATAAGAAGTTTATCAAATAAAACCTTCAACAAAGAACAAGAAGACATGCCCTATTGACAGCCCCTCACTGAGTGCTGGTTTCTTCCAGGATCCTTGTGAGGAAAATTCACCTCTTGTTCAATAACTGCATTTATTGGAAGTCTTCAAGTTTAAGTAGTTTGGGGTTGAATTTGGGTATCCAATTTATTTGAACAATCCCAGTCTTCCAATTTCATCATGAGGAATAAATTCCTTGGAATTCAGTAGTGTACCGTAGAACAAGACACACAACCCATTTCCCTAGGCTTTTCTGTAATTATCTTTGGGAGATAAATCTCACACATATGAGAAAGCAAGGTTATTGGATGAGTGTTATGGTATTTATGTGTCCTGGCATTTGGGGAGGTAATAACTATAAAATTCATTTATTGAATACCTGAAGAGTGTCAGGTACCACAAGGATAACAGACTAGCTATGCTTCTTTGCATCTTTGTATCCCTAGTTATAGTTACTGGACTAAAGATGGGCAACTGACTCCATTTCAATACACTTTCAGAATTTGGGACGGCAACTGCAGTTTATACTCAGTGACTATTAATCAGAGAACTTGGAAGATGTTTTCTGTGGTGTGGAAGAGAGGGTATCCTCTACCAATGAAGGAGGTGAACATATGGAAGAGGGACTTCATGGTCAGGAGGTGGTAATAGGACCATGTGTAATTCCAGTCAAAAGGAAGAACTTCTCAGAAAAAGTACATCACTTGTTGGCATTCATTCCGTGGGAGCCCTAAATGCACACATGGCTCTTCAGTTAAGTGAAATCCACGATGATAAAATTGCTCTGTGTGACAAATACGATGAGATTCTTTAAATATTTTGTCCCCTTTAATCATTATACCAAGTTGTGGAAATAGGTACTCTTCTGTTGTTTTTATAGGTGAAGTCATGGAGGTTCAGAGCTACCAAAAATTATCCCAAAAGCACACAGCTAGAAAATGACAGAGCCAAGAAGTTAAATATACAAAATTATTTGTTGCATCTTTATTTTTTTTAATCAGTCTCCTACTTTTGTGTTACACATTGCAATTTATGAAGGACTAATTTATTTGATTTCATTCTTCCTTGTCCTTGCAAATATGCAGAGTGAATGTTGAGTCTATGTCTGATTTTCTATATTCTTTAGAGTGTATTTTAAGTTCCTTATTTTTTACACTACTGGCTTCACTTGTGTTCAGTTAATATTTAGAAAGTGATTTGAATTCTCACACCATTTAAAAATATTGTAGTAGTAGTAGTAGTAGTAGTAGTAGTAGTGGTAGTAGAGTGTGTGTGTGTGTATGTGTGTGTGTTCTTTTTTTACTTCAAATGTCTTCCTCCACCCTCTTTGTTTTGTCCTTTTGGAACTCTCATAATGAGCATCAGTTCACTTGATGCTGTTTCTCCCGTCTCATTTTTCAGATTACTTTTCTTTCTGTTCTAAGGCTCATTATAATAATAATAATAATGATAATGATAATAATGATAATAATAATAATAATAATAATAATAATAATAATACATTTTAATTGAAGTATGGCTTCCTTCCTCTCCTCCCACATCCCACCGTGCAACCTTCCATCCCCCTTCCATCCACTCCTCCTCCATTTCTCTTTAGAAAAGGATCAGCCTCCGTGGTTACCAACCAACCATGGTTTATTAAGTTGCAGTATTTTTCACTGATATTGGAGCCTACTTCTGTGGGACTCTGGCAGATTCTGAAGACTAGCTGACACATCCAGACTTCTAACACTATGGGCTCAATCACTACTGGGTTCTTGGAATTTCTATCAAGAGGCATTCCTTTCTGTAATAGATCGTATATATGGTTTTGTTTTTGTTTTTGTTTTTTTTTTTTATGAAAAACTAAAACAAAAACAAACAAACAAAAGACTATGTACCTCCTCTTCTATTAAGATAAGACAAGGTCACCCAGTAGGAGTAAAGGGTCCCAAAGGCAGGCAACAGAGTCAGAGACAGCTCCTCCTCCCACTGTTAGGAGTCCCACAAGAAGATCAAGCTATACAACTGTAACATGAGTGTGGAGGGCCTAGGTCAATCCAATCCAGGCTCCATGGTTGGGGAGTCAGTCTCTGTGAGCCACTGTGGGCCCAGGTTGGTTGGTTCTGGGGTTTTATTGTAGTGGCCTTCACCCCTCTGGCTCCTACAATTCTTTCTTCCCCCTCTTCCACAGGATTTCCTAAGCCCTACCTATTGTCTGGCTGTGGCTCTCTGCATCTATTTCTATCAGTTACTGGGAGAAACCTCTTTGATGACAATTGGGTTAGGCATAAATGTATGAGCATAGCATAATATCATTAGGAATCATTTCACTGACATTTTTTTTTGTCAGTTGTGTTTAGTTCTAGCCTAGGCCTCTGGGTTATCCACCCTCCAGTTCCTGGTTCTTCAGGCAGTGTCAGGGATAGGTTCCTGCTCATGGCATTGATCTAAACTGGACTAGTCATTGGTTAGCCATTCCTACAATTTTTGTGTTACCTTTACTCCAGGAAATCTTGCAGGCAGTAGAAGGTTTTGTGGCTAAATTGGAGTCCCAATACCTTCACTGGAAGTTTTTCCTGCTTACAGGAAATAGCCAGTTCAGGTTTGGTATCCCCCATTGATTGCTAGGAGTCTTAGGGAGGTCACCCCATTAATTCCTAGGAGTTTCCATTGCCATAGTTTTCTACCTCATCCCAGAGATACCCTCCAATTCCAGTTGTCTCTTTCCATATTCCCACCATCCTCCCCACACCAGATCCTTCCTGTTACCATCCCATTCCCTATTCCTACCCTTGTCTAGTCCTCTGTCCCCATCTACCTGTAATGTCTATTATGTTTCCCCTTCTTAGTGAGATTCACATGTCCACTCACTTCACTCCATTTAGCATTCTTTACTGTGGATTGGCATGGTTATTCTGTACTTTATGACTAATATCCACTTTAAGTTTGTACATACTATGTTTGTCTTTCTGGGTCTGGGTTACCTCACTCAGGATGATCTTTTCTAGTTTCATCCATTTGCTGGAAAGATTCAGCATGTCATTGTTTTTAACAGCTGAGTAATGCTCCATTGTGTAAATGTACCACATTTTCTTGATCTGTTCTTCAGTTGAGGGAAATCTAAATTGTTTTTAATCTTCCATTTTCAAGTTCTGTCTCTTTCCTCTGGCTGTTTAGATCTACCCTTGATTCTTCCTAGTAAATCACTTCAGTAATTACAGTTTCAATCCCAGAGGGTTTTGTCTTGTTTATTTGTTTGTTTTTTGGCTTCTTTTGATATTTCTTGCATTTTTATTGATATTTATGTTGTTTGTATATGTCTCATCCTCTTGACTTTCTCCATGTATTTTTTTGAGCATATCCAATTTGTTGTTCTAAAGTCATTTTCTGGACTGGAGAGATATCTCAGCAGTTAAGAGCACTTACAGAAGATCTGAGTTCCATTTCCAGCACTCATAATAGGTGGCTCATAATCCATGCCTTCATCTGGCCTCCATGAGCACCTCCCACATATATGATATACAACTCCAATAGATCCATGAAAATAAATCTTTAAAATCAGTGCCTACTATCCTGCTAGTGACTTGTTTTCAGGACCTGTTTCTGTTTGTCCTTTGAATGGACCACACTACGTTGTTTGTGTGACTTGTGACTTTGTTGTCAGTCAACATTATCCATAATGTAGAAACTCTAATAGTCATGGTCTCCCCTTTGAATTGATGTCTTGAGTTGTCTCTGTGCTAAGACCCAGTCTGAACAATAAAGCTAACTATAACTCTTTTTCTAAGCCCATCCCATTCTGTGAGCATGGCTTGTGACTTTTAAATTATCCCCATCTATGTGGTTGCTTTTAATTGCTTTAGTCTTTTATTATTTCCTTCCAAAGAGAAAGAGAAACAGAATAGATAAAATGTATCCTGTGCTTTCCACACCCACAAAGTTAATTTTGACTTGGTGAGTAGGAACTCACAGAAGGAACAATGGTCATGCAGTCATGCAGTGTCTCCACCTCTGTAAAGTTGTATTTGGCCACCTAAGCACCCAGTTTAGAAGATCAAGTCTAAATTATAATCACATGCCACAGGGCTGGGATGAAGGATGGGCACATGCTACTGTCCTATGAGCTGAAGCTGACAAATGTTTGCAATATACTGTTCAAGACATCCTGTTTCAGTCACAAGACTTTTAATACTCTCCAAGGTCCCAAATCACACATCAGAGTGATTCTGCTGTGTATTTGCTGTCTGCATAGGGAAATAGATTTCTTTTCTTATGCTTCTGACTCTGCTATTGTTCCAGAACCATCTAACTAGTCTACCTTCCTGCTTGGAATAGGAGTTTCAACAACATTAGTTTTTATTCCCACTTAAACCCATCTTGTCTTCTAGGCTCCAGATGCCTGTACTCAACTGCTGCTGCAGTCCTTGGTGGTCATTGCATGGTACTGACGTTTCCAAAACACTACTGTCTTCTGCTGTAACTAGGCTTCACCAGTAGCCTCTCATAGGCTCTCTTCATGGTTCCAAGCCTCAACTCCTTTGCATGACCCCTTCAGTCCTGGGCCATCAATTGCAACTGAGGCTGTACCTTCACCAATGGTCTTCCATGGCTTCTCACTGTGCTGAGCCTCAGCTGCTCTTCATGACCTCTTCATGCCTTCAAAATCAGTACCACCTGGGTGACTCTTACACATTACCAAGTCTTGCTGCAGCACAAGGTACAACCTTAGCTATCTCTGGAACACAATCTATTTGTGCTCTCAGAAAACACTTCCCAGAAGATGTCACCTCAGTGATGCTGGTCTCTTCTTAATCACCGCTAATTTCTTAGCTCCAGCTAACCAGCATCAATAGTCCCAGTAATACAAAGTTCTCTCTTTAGTAGTTCTGGTATCTTGTTAATCACAGCTGATACTTCAGCTCCAGCTAACTAAAACCACAGAATCTTCACAGTCAAAACAACATGGCCCTGATAAGAGTCTTTAATCTTCCCTCTGAAATTTCACAAGCCAGGCCTCCATCTCTGCACTGTTCTCAACATGATCTTCCAAGCTCCTACAGAATATCCCACAGAGTTCTTAACAAACAGTGCCTCTTCTAGCTCAAAGTTCCAAAGTCCTTCCACAGTCCTCCCCAAAACATGGTCAGGTTGTCACAGGAATGCCCCACTATGCTGGTACCAATTTGTCTTAGTCAGTGTTTCTATTCCTGCACAAACATCATGACCAAGAAGCAAGTTGGGGAGGAAAGGGTTTATTTGGCTTACTTCCACATGGCTGTTGATCACCAGAGGAAGTCAGGAAGCAAGAGCTGATACAGAGGCCATGGAGAGATGTTCCTTACTGGCTTGCTTCCCTTGGCTTGCTCAGTCTGCTCTCTTATAGAACCCAAGACTTCCAGCCCAGGGGTGGCACCACCACAAGGGGCCCTACCCCCTTGATCACTAATTGAGAAAATGCCCCACAGCTGGATCTCATGGAGGCACTTCCCCAATTGAAGCTCCCTTCTTTGTGATAACTCCAGCCTGTGTCAAGTTGACACACACAACTAGCCAGTACAACCTTGTTACCAGTGAGGTTTGTTTCCCCCAATATTCTACATCATGAAGAATGAACCAATGCACATCTTGTTTGCACAGTTCCCTTAAAAGTACAGTTCTTAGATCCAATAGCAAGCTGGCAACTCTGGGGAAAACTCATGAGGTAGAAATTGAGGTAAGGAGAATAAGAAGTAACCACTTACAAACATGGTGTGAAGTTTGTAATTTTCCTAAGGAGATATCCACTGTTTAGAAGACTTGCTGAATTACATGTAATAAAAGAACTAAGAACAAATCAAGCAATTTAGATTATATAATATTAAATTCTGGGCTGGTAAAAGTATTTTTCACTATTTTTTATTTTTTAAGCTCACATCTATTTGTAAGAAGGAGGCAGCAGTAGGTACAGCCTTGCTTTTGCTAGCAATTTCAGGCATAAAATCTTTTTAGTACCCAGTAAAGGTGGCAATAAAAAATAATTCCATCTAGTAGAAAACCAGAGTATATTTGCAGGTTCCTTGTGTAGTTACTTGTGGAGGTACATGTCTGAATACCCGTGAATTTGTGTTTTGATGGTACTTCTGTCACAGGATCATCCTGTAGTCTCTGCTATTGCACAAGTGTCTCAAGCTTAAGTCACCAGGAAGATAATGATGACTTGCTCATTCCTTGCTTATACCACAAGCATTCCATGAGTCTGTGTTTAGAGCATTGGGCAATGTGCATATCCCATAGCAACCATACAATCACTGAAGAAAATGGCCCAATAAAACCCCATTAGAGTTCCATGGCTCTGTTAGACAGAGAACTCACATAACTATAGAAAACACAGAACTATTCTTATGTGTAAGAATGACTCAGACATTGTAATGTGGCCCATCATTATTCCTGAACCCCAAGCTCTCACTCATTCTTCACTACATATCCTTATGCCTGGCTTAAAGCTTGCTCTCAGGAATAACTTCTGTTCCAAGGAGTGGGAACAGCACCAATATGATCTCAAAACATCTATAGGAAGGAACTTGAGAATCATGACTTCTTGAATAACTCCTCTCCTAAATGCATGAGACTGTAAAGAGATCCAAGAAACCAACTGTACTTCTGATCAAATCAGGTAAAAGTATCTGAATATTAATTTTGCCTTGTTCAAAACTGTCCATCTTCTTGTAATTTCATATGCATACTACATTTCAGCCACATTACCTTAGAAATTATATCATTCTGCCAAGAAAGTCATCTTGCCATAATTTCAGTTAGTAGACTCCTATATACATATTAGAGTTCATTCTCCATTATTTGAAGGTTTTCTTGTTGGTTTGATTGGTAATTTATTCCTTTAAAAAATCCAATGTCTTGTCTTTTATTAGGGCAATCCATGGAATTTAACATGTTATTGAATTTTGTTAATACTTACTTTCCAGACTTGTCAGACCATGAGATCCTAGGTAGCAGAGATTGCCTTCTATTCACATTTGGACCCTCATCTGTATGAGACATGGACTTCACAACCTATACAGGTTCTTGAAAATAATTGAATTGCATTA
The DNA here is from genome assembly GCA_019843815.1 of Montemys delectorum. Taxonomy (NCBI): domain Eukaryota; kingdom Metazoa; phylum Chordata; class Mammalia; order Rodentia; family Muridae; genus Montemys; species Montemys delectorum. The sequence goes on from JADRCD010178529.1 coordinate 15,535, forward strand.
AAACAGGAGGGTTTTCTAGACATCTTTGGGAAAATCTGATATATTCTACCCATTATGAGAAGAGCTTCTCAAATCTCCATATCTCCTCTTATTGCCATATCTCTTCTTTATCTATCTAGTCTTAAGGTCATGGTACAAATTGAAAGAAGCCCATGGTAGAGGATGTCTCCTTGTTTTCAGCTGTCTCTGGTTTCCAGAGGAAAACAGCTCAGTAATATAATACTGTGAAGTGGGTGGATGAATATTACTTACTGTTGCAGTCAGAAGTCTGCAACATTCATTAGGTTGCCTACAACCTAAGCCCATGGCTTTCTGAGACACCTTTACTCCAGAATGCTCATGGATCCAGCTTCTGTATACAGTTCAAAGTCTACTTGAATAAAATGAATAAAATGAGTCCAAATGAATAAAAGCTTTCTTTACTTGAAGTGCAACAACTAAGCACATTATTGTTCTTCCATTTGCGTCTGACTCCAGTGCCTCAAATTCACTGTGTGGGTTGCAAGCTGTCAGGTTTTAGGATTTAAGAAGCAGCATTGCTTGCTGCTGATACTCTTAGAGGTTTGGATTCCACCTAGTAATTGGAATCCCTCACAGGTACAGTCCTCCATGGATTCACACCCTGTCAGATCCCTGGCGCTAGGTGCTCAGTATTTTGTTCTGCTGTGAAAGATAGTTGGAAGAAGCAATATTCTTGAATTTGAGATGTTCTAGTGAAATGACATTTGATTAGAAAATACCATTTCTAATGACATTTTAGTTATTTGCTTCATTACTGCATCAAAGAATCTGATGAAAGCATCTTAAGGGAAGAAGGGCTCTTCCTTCCTTTCTTTCTTTCTTTCTTTCTTTCTTTCTTTCTTTCTTTCTTTCTTTCTTTCTCTCTTTCTTTCTTTCTTTCTTCCTTCCTGTGTTTGTTTTGGCTTACAGTTTGAGGGTATGGTCCCTTATGGTGGAGAAGTCATGGCAGGGGAGTGTGAGGTGGATGATCCCATTGCACCCCAGTTATGAAGCAGGGGGAGTTGAATGCCAGTGTTCAGCTGGCTTTTCCTCCCATGTAGTCAAACTGGGACCCCACCCATCCATGGGATGCTGCTGCCCACACTTAAGGTAAGACTTACCATCTCAATACACTAATATACAAACTCACTAAAAAACATGTCCAGAGATTTGTCTCCAATATGATTTTAAATCATGTCAGATTGACAATCTATATGGACCATCTCAGAAGCAGTTGATGGTAATTGGGTTTTCTCTAATTATCCCCTTTCATTGTATTTCTACTCATCTATTTTTCAGGTAAAATTTCAAACTATTTTGTTAATTGTCATGGACAATGAAATGGTAGAATAAGAATACAGAAACTTCATTTCTTAAACGTACTACAACTCATTCTTCCATTTGCTCCACAAAAAACCCAAGAAATATAGATAATAAATAGATTCTTTTCAGCTAATTTGCAGTCTGGCCAGAAAGAGAGCCACTGAAAGGCAGCTAACAGGCCCCCTCTGCACTCCATTTCTTGGGCCATAGCTCTGCCTATTTCCCTGGAGGTCTGCTGCTGCTTGGGACAACTAGAAGAGATCACCACACCCCAAACTCCTGTCCACTGGGTCCCCTGACAAGCCCAGCAGCCAGGAGGTCTGCTCTGTCCCCTCTGCACTTCATTTTCCAATCCACACTTTTACCAGAGACCTGCAACCATCAGGAACCACCAGCTCTACCTGCATTCCTGGAGGCCTGTGTACACAGAACAACCAACAGCTTGAAGCTATCAGGGACTACCACTTCTGTCTGCATACCTGAAAGCCTGCTGCCACCAGGGACAACCAGCTCTCCATACAATCTCAGAGGCCTGGTGACATCTGAGACAACAAGCTTTACCTACACCCCCAGAGGCCTGTTCTCATCAGGTATTATAAGGTCTGCCAACACTAGGTACAACCATATGGCTAAAGGCCAGGATAAGAACAAAATTAATAAGACCCAAGGCAATATGGCACCATTATCCTACTACAGCAAATTGTGGATATCCATCCTACCACACCTGAATCACAAGAATATGATCTTAAACTTCATCTTATGAAGATGATAGAGGCCTTTCAATGGAAAATGAATAAATCCCTTAAAGAAATACAGGAAAATACTATCAAATGCAAAACTATTCAAGGTGTGAAAGTGGAAATAGAAGCAATAACAAAAACAAACTGAGGCAATCCTGGAGATGAAAATCTAGGAAACAGAACAGGAATTACACACATAAGCATCAACTACAGAATACAAAAGATGGAAGAGAGAATCTCAGGCATAGAAGATGCAATAGAATATGAACTAACCAGTACCCTCAGAGCTCCTAGGGACTAAACCACCAACCAAAGAGTACACATGGTGGGACTAAAGGCTCCAGCTGCATATGTAGCAGAGGATGGTCAAGTTGGTCATCAATAGGAGGAGAGGCCCTTGGCCATGTGAAGTTTCTATGCCTCACTGTAGGGGAATGCCAGGGCCAGGAAGCAGGAGAGGGTGGGTTGGTGAGCAGGGGCATGGAGGAGAGAACAGGGTTTTTTGTTTTTGTTTTTGTTATTTTATTCCTTTTTTTGGAGGGGAAACTGGGAAAAGAGATATCATATGACATGTAAATATCTAATAAAGAAAATATCTAATAAAAAAGAAATTAATACATTCAAAATTAATACAGTCAAAGAAAATGCTAAAGGTAAGATGTTTCTAACATAAAACATGAAAGAAGTTTGAGATACTAGGAAAAGATCAAACCTAAAAATAATGGGAATAGAAGAAAGAGAAGACTCCCAACTCAAAGGCCCAGAAAATACCTACAACAAAATCATAAAAGGAAATATCTTTATTCTAAAGGAAGAAATGTCTATAAACATACAAGAAGCTTATAAAACATGAAATAGAGTGGAACTAAGAATCCTTCTGCTACATGATAATCAAAAAACCAAATATAGAGAATAAAGAAAGAATATTAAAAGCTGCAAGGGATAAAAGGTAAGTAACCTACAAAGGTACATATTAGAATTACATGAGACTTCCTAACACTATCTTTAAAGCTCAAATATCATGGGAAGGTGTCTTGCAGTCTATAAGAGACCACGGAAGCCAGCCCAGACTACTACATGTATAAAAACCTTCAGTCACTATAGATGGAGAAAACAATATATTTTAAACAAAATTAAACAATATTTTTTCCATTAATCCAGCCCTACAGAGGATAGTAGAAGGAAAACTCTAACATGAGGAGGGTCACCACATCAAAGGAGACACAAGAAAGAAGTAACTCCACACAAGTAAAACCAAAAGAAGAGAACACTTCCATACACCCACAATTGCACCACCAACATAATAAAATCAGGAATTAACTATCATTGGTGATTAATATCTCTCAATATCAATGGCCTCAATTCCCTAATAAATAACCCAGGGTAACAGAGTGGATGCATAAACAGGATCCATCACTCTATACATACAAGAAACACACCTCAGCAACAAAGATAGCCATTATCTTAGAGTAAAGGGCTGGAAAAAGGTTGTCCAGGCAAATGGACCTGAGAAATAAGCTGGAGAAGTGATTCTAATATATAATACAATAGACTTTGAACAAAAAGTAATCGAAAGAGGTACAGGACAATTTATACTTATCAAAAGAAAAATCTACTAAGCGACATCTCAATTCTGAACATGTATGCCCCAAATGCAAAAGCATCAACATTCAAAAAATAAACATTACTAGATCTTAAATCATACATGGAACCATGCACATTAATAGTGGGAGACTTCAACACCCTACTGTTATTAACTGAGAGGTCACTGAGACATAAGCTAAACAGAGAAATAATAATAACAGACATTATGAATCAAATGGACCTAACAGATATCTACAGAATAGTTCACACAATCACAAAAGAATGTATCTTCTTCTCACACCTCAAGGAACCTTCTCCAAAACTGATTACATACTCAGTCACAAATCAAGTCTCAACAGATACAAGAAAATTGAAATAATCCACTGCATCCTATGAGAACACTATGGATTAAAGATAGACTTCAGCAACAACAGAAACAACAGAAAGCCTACAAACTCATGGAAACAGAATAACTCTCTACTCAATGATCACTAGGTTATGGAAGAAATAAAGTAGGAAATTTAAAGACTTTCTAGAATTCAATAAAAATGAAGGCACAACATACTCAAACTTGTGGCACATAATAAAAGCTATGGAAAGAGGAAAGGTCATAGCATTAAGTGAATCAAAAAGAAATTGGAGAGTTCTCATACTAGCAAATTAAAAGTACATCTGAAAGCTCTAAAACGAAACAAAGCAAACAAACCCAAGATGAATAGACAACAAGAAATTATCAAATTTATGGCTGAAATCAATATTAGAAATGAAGAGAATCAATAAAAAAAGGCTGTTTTTTTTTTTT
>JADRCD010178530.1:0-43582 GCA_019843815.1 Montemys delectorum
CTTAAGCACTGATTAAGTGACCCGTCCCCCACCACCATGTCCTGGCCCAGCCCACCTCTGATTTATTTCCCTTGTCACATTGGCTGGAGTTCCAACTGTGGTCATTTTGTCCTCATTCCACACTGTTCCTGTGGGTCACAGCCTCTGCAGGCATTGTATGTTGTCATAGTAAATGACCCTGATGTTGGCCTGTCATGCCTTTAGACTTGAATTTCCCAACCACTTCATGTTGTCTTCAATCATTCTGCTCCACTCTGTTGCTCAAAAGTTAGATCAGGGCTTACATCCTATAGGAACTTCTGGCTCAGCTCCTAATGGCTTAGTCTTGTCTGTGGCCCCTGGAGAATTTCCAAAGACAACCAATTCTCCATTCAGTCTTTGAATGCAGATGCCCAGGTGTGTTAGTAAAGACACAAACAATATGAAAGTCAAGACAGAATGCCCCCACCTCTGAAAATCACTAATCTTGTAGAAATGCCATGTAAGGAGGACAACTTAGACAAAACACACACAAATCTTTTAAAATAAAAATCATAGACATCCTTAGAAAGTTCCAGTCATTCAAAGAGTAGATATACAGGTAAATACAAAAGTGGACAGGAAGAAGAAAATGAAGTTCAAAATCACAAACAAATGGTTGATGGTAACAACAAGTACAATCCAGAATATGAAAATCAAATTCAATATACAGATAGAAATACTAACAAAGCCCAAACAGAAATGAATCAGGAAATTAAAAGCTCACTAAGTCTAATAAAGAATTCTTTGGTCTCTTAGTGGATTACTGAGAAGTCAGATATCAGGATTTAGAGCCATAGAGAAACTAGATAGTGAAAATGACAAGTGGAATAAAGAAAGATGCTTTGGCCACTATGAATGTACCACAGCTGTGAATGATGGGCATAAAATAAGAAGAATTCCAGAAAAAGGTAAATCCTAAGTCAAGAAGATAACTCCCCCAAATCTATAGAAGGAGATACTTACTCATGAATATGAGGTCACAGCACACCAAATATGCACAGAAAAATTTCTCATAACTTCATGTAGTTGAAACAGTAAAAACACTTACTAATGGAGCACACCAAAATCTGCCAAATCTCATATAAAAGCATATCCATTCCAATAAGAGCTGATCACTCAATAGGAATGAGAATGTTTGATTTTCTAATTTTGGAAAGATTATAACTACCTATCAAGATTATTATATCCAGCAAACCTACCTACTAAATTTGAAGGAGAAATAAAAATTTCCATGGTAAAAACATATTGAAAAACATATGATGACTAAGCTAGTTCCACAGAGACTACTGGAACAGATATTAAAAACTGAAGAGAATAAACAAAACAAAGAGGCCACAGAGAAATAACAAACTCCAGAATAGCTGACCAGAAGATGCTCCAACATGTAATAAGGACACATGCTTCACTATGTTCATAGCAGCCATATTTATAATAGCCAGAAGCTGGAAAGAACCCAGATGTCCATCAACAGAGGAATGAATATATAAAATGTGGTACATTTATACAATGTACTACTCAGCTATTAAAAACAATGACTTCAAGAAATGCTTAGGCAAATGGATGGAACTAGAAAATATCATCCTGAGTGAGGTAACCCAATCACAAAGAACACACATGGTATGCACACACTGATCAGTGGATATTAGACCCAGAAGGTCAGAATACCCAAGATACAATTCACAGACCATATGAAACTCAAAAAGAAGGAAGGTCAAAGTGTAGATACTTCGGTCCTTCTTAGAATGGGGAACAAAATACCCATGGGAGGAGACAGAGAGACAAATTGTGGAGTAGAGACTGAAGGAAAGGCCATCCGGAGACTGCCCCATCTGGGGATCCATCCCACATACAGTCACCAAACCCAGACACTATTGTGGATGGCAACAAGTGCTTGATGATAGAAGCCTTATTTAGTTGTCTCCTGAGAAGCTCTGCCAGCCAGAGCCTGACAAATACAGAGGTGGATACTCACAGCCAAGCATTGGAATGAGCACAAGGTCCCCAATGCAGGAGTTGGAGAAGGGACTGAAGGAGCTGAAGGGGTTTGCAGTCACATGGAGGGAGCTCCTGGAGACTGGATCACCAACCAAAGAGTAGAGATGGAAGGACCCATGACTCTGGCTGCATATGTGGCTGCATATGTAGGCTCTGTTGGACATCAGTGGGAGGAGGAGCCCTTGGGCCTGAGGGTGTTTGATGTCCCAGTATAGGGGAATGCCAGGCAGGAAGGAGGGAGTGGGTTGGTGGTTGGGGGAGCACCCTCATAGAGGCAGGGGGAGTGGGGATGGACTTCAGGGTTTCCAGAAGGGTGATCTGAAAAGGGGATAACATTTGAAATGTAAATAAAGAAAATATCCATTAAAAAAGAGTTAATGAAACCACTACTACAAAAAAAGAAAAAATAAAACAGAAAATGATAGGAATAAAAGTTCATAACTATGAATGATAGCTCTAAATATTTATGGTTTCAATTCACCAGGAAAAATAAACCACATAGGTGAGCTAACTGAATTAGCAAACAAGACCCATCTCTTTTGCTTCCTCAAACAAAGTTATTAAGGTAAATGTGACTTTTAAGATCTAAAGAGAAAGAAAGCCAAGAAAAAAAGTCTTAATCCAGCATCAATACTGTCTTATAAAACAATCTTTGGAGAGTCCTATTTTACAATTGTTTTCAATATTCTATTTCAATTATGCTAGATAAAAAACCTGAAAAGTCTTGTGTAGAGTTAGAAATCATAAAGGCATGCTTGATAATATCTGAAGTAGATGACACATAACCCTAAATTTCTGACACTCTATCTCCCAAATAACAAAAGATAAAAACATTAACTAACTTGAGATTTAGGCTAACATATTTTATTAAAAGTTGAGTGATTTTGTTGTGCTTTGTTTCCTTGTGCTATAAAGAACATTTGGTTTTTGTGTCAGACGTTTGGTTTTCCGTGGCCAACTTAACTGCCTTCTTTCCTCCTCCCACTAATGGAACCCTGGATTTGAACAGATGAGAGTTGTCTTTGGCTGTAGTGTGGGTGTAAGATAGAACCCACAATAGCCGCACAGTAACTCACAATCATTCTAAGAAAACAATAGACATCTCTTGCTGCTCTACCAATGATCTCTTTAAAGCACAAGCTTGTGTGATAATGGAAAGATTGTTAAGACAAAATAATTTTGTTAAAGTTTTTTTTTTAAGGTGAAATGTTGGGAATTAATAAAAGGATATATTCTTCCCACATTTGCTATGACCTTTCCATGCTTGTACTGTGTTTGATTGGGGAATGTTAGCAGCCAAGGCACTGACCATTGATCATGAAGTTTTTAAGCATTAAGTAGAAAAGTTCTCATACTCAGGATGAAAAAAACAAGGTACTCCTCATTGTAATGGCCCAGCAGATGACTCACAGGTTAAGAGCAGAAACTGTTTTGGAAGAGTCTGGATTCGTGTCCTCGTATCACACAGTGTATAAAACAACTTGTAACTCCTATTTTAGGGAATCTGATGTCATCTGTCCTCTGCATGGATCAGGTATGCACATGGTGTGCATACATGCATGAAAAATATTCATGTAAATTTAAAAATGAAATAAAAAAATTCCTCATTATTTATAATGCCTAATTTGTATATGTAATCTAGAATCTCTTTTTTTCCAACTGTCAAACTACATGGTATAACCAAATATTTTATTTTATAGATAATAATGATTATTATAATTTTATTAGCCAAATAGATTACTAAATCATTAATTGCTTTAAAGCATTATAAGAATAATATTGGATAGAGGCTGTGGAGCAGAGACTGAAGGAAGGCCATCCAGAGACTGCCCCACCTGGGGATCCATCCCATATACAGTCACCAAACCCAGACACTATTATGGATGCCAGCAAGTGCTGGATGACAGGAGCCTGATATAGCTGTCTCCTGAGAGGGTCTACCAGTGCCTGACAAATACAGAAGTGGATGCTCACAGTCAACCATTGGACTGAGCACAGAGTCCCCAATGAAGGAGCTAGAGAAAGGACCCAAGGAGCTGATGGGGTTTGCAGCCTCATAGGAGGAACAACAATATGATCTAACAAGTATCCATAGAGCTCCCAGGGACTAAACCACCAATCAAAGAGTACAGATGAAGGGACCCATGGCTTCAGTCGCATATGTAACAGAGGATGGCCTTGTTGGACATAAATGGGAGGAGAGGCCCTTGGTCCTGTGAAGGCTCTATGCCTCAGTGTAGGGAAATGTCAGGACATGGAAGCAGGAGTGGGTGGGTTGGTGAGCAGGTGAAGGGGGAATGGGATAGAGGGTTTTTGGAGGGGAAACCAGAAAAGGGGATAACATTTGAAATGTAAATAAAGAAAATATCTAATACAAATAAAATAAAAAAATAAAATTTGAACTAATACAATGTCAAGAAAACAAGATCTCTAGTTTTTCTGATTGTATAAAAACTCTATGTTAATTTTCATAAACAAAGACAATATACAGGAAAATCCTATAAATAATAATGATTAACATTTTGAGCACATTTATCCTTTACTGCATACACCCCCCCCCACACACACACACCTAACCCTATCTCCCCCCTCAAAAAAACCACATACACTTGGTAGTTTGCTCAGGGCAATAATTAATAGATAAAACCATTTTTAAGAATTTTTTAATGTAGTTTACAAAAACACTTTGAATTAATTTTATGTAGTAACAATACAGCTTAGGAGTCCCTGTTTCTTTTCATGAAAATTCTGGAGAAATTTTCTCAACATTTTAATCAATACTGACTAGAAAAATTAGATTTTAAATTTCTTTTCTTTTTCTGCTCTTTGATGACAATCATTGTTTAACATTTTTTAGGAGTTTAGTGTCTTCAATATCACCTTTGTTGTAAGTTCAGTTTATTTATTTATTTATTTATTTATTTATTCATTCATTCATTCATTCATTCATTCATTTTTGTTGGCCTCTCATTTTGTTTGACTACTTATTTATATTATAATGATTATAATTCCAGGATTGAGCAAGTTATGATTTGAATGAAGAACAATTGGTTCCCAGTTCCTGATTTTTTTTGGGGGGGGGGAAGGGTATGGGGTCTTTAAGAAGTGGAATGTTGCTGAAGGAACCATGTTCCTTGGGATAGACTTGTAGAGTTTATCCCTTTGCCCCACATCCTATTATCTGTCTGCTTCCTATATATGGGCAAAATGTGACCTTGGTTCCAGCTGATGCAGCTAGGTTATGTCTTCCTTGGCATGATAGATGCTCCTTCTCTCTGGCATCATCAGTTAAAATAAAATATTTCTTTCTAATGTTTATTTGGTTTTGGTTATGATTTATTATCACAGCAGCAGAATAGTAACTAATATACCCAATATATGTCAGAATGGGAAGAGAACCAGTCTATATGTGATCAGAATTTTGTTTCACTCTCTTAATTTAAAGAAGCTCTTTAAGGTATAGGTGATTATTCTAAAGAGAGGTTAATAAACATAACATTCTGCAAGGAAGATTTAAGTAGTCAACTCAAATACTTTACAAACTTCCTAAAACTGAGCAGATTCAGTAGGGTTCTAACTGTTCAAACATGTGTAAGCAATAAGGACTGCTGAGAGATCTCTGAGGGAAATCTAGTATCCTGGAAGAAGAAGAGGTACAATGAGCAGCCTGGAAGAGGCAGAAACTAGCCAAAAGGTCTCAGAGGCAAAGACAAGCAAAAAGTCCGGAATGAGAAACTCTCAAATTTGTCAAGGTGTTGTGATCTCCAGGTTTACAGCTTTCCTGGCTCCTTTATTTTTAAAGAACTCTTACTTCTATACAACTCTAAGAAGATTTCCTTATATTTACAAATGGATTCTTGGAGAATTATTAATATTAAATAGTCTGTCTACCTACCTTTGTTTTCAAACATCTGACCCCAAAACTTCAACATTATTTCAGAGAGATTTTTACTGCTTTTCTTTTAAATATCTTCTTACTTTTATCATCTATTCAAGAATTACATTAATTAGAAGAGTTTTCTGATGTCATTTGATTATGAAAGACCAAGTTTCATAATTATTCTAGACAAATTAATTTTAAAAGAAAATAATATATTTGCTAATTTACTTTTTTCCTCAATGGATATACATGTAATATACAAAGATTAATAATTTTATCATTGTACTTCACATTGGCAATACCTACACATTAATTCAATTTAAATTAATTTTGTGAAATTTCAGAAACTGGTTCAATAAGAATAGCACTAATGAGCTTGTTCTTATCCTACATTTTAAAAATATGACATTCATATTTCTTTGTTTCTTAGGTTCTGATAGATTGTAATATCAAGAAAATGATAGGATTTTTTTCCTAGTTTGCCAGAAAATTGTTGAGTTTTAAGTAATTCATTAAAATTTTCTTTGTAGGAAACAGGTAATTTTCTTAGATCTAACTATAGTTTCTTGCAATAATTTTAAAGAAATTTATTATTTTACTTAAATTATATCATATAAAATTATGCTACATATAATAATGTATAGATAATATAATAATAATATAATATATATAAATTATATATTAGATATAAATTAAATTATGTGTGTGTATATGTTTGCATGTATCTATGTGAGAGTATTTACATGTGAGTGTAGGTTACTACAGAGACCTGATATGTCAAATTGCCCCGAAGCTGGACTCACAGGTGGTTGTAAGCCACCTGAACTGGGTCTAGAAACCAAATTCTGGTCCTCTGCAAGGGTAGCATGCACTCATTTTGTTTGTTTGTTTGTTTGATTGATTGGTTTTATTTTGAGATAGAGTTTCTCTGTGTAGCCCTAGCTGCCCAGCCTGGCCTGAAACTCAGATATCTGCCTACCTCTGCCTTCCAAGTGCTGGGATCAAAAGATTACAGCATTCTTAATCCACATACCCAAGAACTTTATGTAGCATAATTATTTCCAAAATTAGTATACACAAAGCACAACCATTAGACATTTTGTAATATTCTTTTACTTTGACTTATAAAAGACGAAACCCTGAAAAAAAAATCAGTAACTGGAAACTGCTAATTTGTGAAGTATGGCCTTATTGTTTGATAGATCCAGGCAGATATCTTCATAAGGGAAGAAGAACTCAAGAACATTTGAAAGAATGTATTCTTTACAGAAGGATGCATGCATGAGTTTACTTAAAACATGGAATATAAATATATCATTTTTAAAAATTAAAATGTGATAAAAATAAAAACTCAAGTGACTGGCACACTGGTCATATTTTTCATATTTTTCTTTTTTTTCTAATACATATAGATATACATATACACGGTGTGGTGAGTAGGGTGTGTGTGTGTGTGTATGTGTGTGTGTGTGTGTGTGTGTGTGTGCGTGTTACCTGGATTGTTTTACAGACACAGGTTATAAAGAGAACGAGCTCAATATAGGTGAAAACAGAATGAGCCAGAGAATGAGATGGATACAGAGATTAGAGCACACTGCCAAAGTTTGTATAAGGCAAGCAATTCAGTCACAAGCCAAGAGAAGCTGGATTGAATCAGTCATCTTGGAAGATTATATTGTACATAGGCTAGAAGCTTCAGACCTAGGACTACGACTAGTTAAAACAGAGAAAAAAGTGTTCTAGGCTCATCCCACACGGTATATTTGCACAGCTTGTGTATAATTCCCATCTCAACACTTCATGTGAGGAAATACAAGTGACATTTACATATTATACTCATTCAATATGCTATAATTCATACGATCTTATCTTTACAATTGGATGTTTGTTTGTACAAGTTCATATAGTGCCAAAACCTATTATAAGCGCTTTTTTGGTTTCAAATATTTTAAAATATTTATGTAGAATAAAAGTCTTTGAGGTGAAGGTCAGTTCTGAGGTGTTCACCTTCTTAACCTTTGTACAGAATGCTAAAGCAAACTCTTCTTTCCTTCTCCAGGGGAATATAAAATTCCCATATTGCCTTTCCTTTATCCCCATTATGTTTTTGTAAAATACCAGATGACCAATTCTCTATTTCTTTGCATATAATAATTATATTTTTATATGAGTTTCTTGATGCTTGTCAAAATCCCATATTTTCCATTCTAAAAGCTATGATGGGAGTTGGGACCACATAGCATGGAATTTTTAAAGACTGTTTTCCAAGAGTCTCTAAATAGTTACCCTTTTATGAAGTAGATATAGAGTAGAATTCATTTATTAAAATGTTATTCATTTTGTCTATATAACAAAAATACTGTTAATTAACAGCACAACCTAGTAATATAAGCTAATTTTGACATTCCAATTGGAATAAAATACTTAAATCTAGCTTTCCATATAAGATGAAAATAGAAGTTATTACAGAAAGTTCAAGTAGAGGTAAAGAATTATTAATTATTAAATATTTAAAACTCCTCCTATGTTTTCCTGTCAAAAATTGACATTGTTACTAATATTACAATGTTATTCTTCACCATGGAATATCTATTATAAAACATAAGCATAAGTATTATAGAATACCTGAGAAACTGCATAAAAGATGCCAGAATATGAATGTCAGACTTTAAATGTAGAGCACAGATTCCAGTATTTTAGTAGGAATTATAACAGAATTTTTAGAAAGCTGATTAGTTTGTGATAGAGAATTTTATACTGATTTATTATGCAGAAACTCTGCAATTGAGCTGTAGTAGGAAATATTCTTCACCAGTACAAAATAATAATAATAAAAAAGACCTAGTAATGTCTGCTAAAACTATTTGGCTCTTGGTTTCAGGCAAAAGCTCTTAAGAGGTTGATGTCATATTTACTGCAAACATATTACTGCAGGGAAGAAAATATTGGATTTTTTTAGGTCCACTATTCATACCTTAACCATCTAGTGATAAAATCTACAAACTAGATCATTCAAAGAAATTGGAAGTTTTCTTAACTGCCCTTTAACAGTGGAAGATGGATCTGGATACTACCATGCAATGAAGTAAGTTCATTAATGTTTACTTACAAGCTACAGCCAGCCTCCTAGAAAGATGCAGTGTTAATGATTAAATATGAAGTTATTTTTTATCAGTCATCCTCCAGTAATGTTAGGAACTACAGCAATTTATCAACATACCACTTCCTTTCCTTCTCACATTACACAATCTGTTAGACGTTTTTTCATCAAAGAAGAAATATAATGCATTTTCTTTCTTACCCTCAAAGTGATTTTTAGTGTCTATGTGTTGAATATTTTAGCTTCAATTTAATTATGTGGGGGAGAAAAAAAGCCTTTCATAAGGCAAATCAACTTTAAAGTTAAAGAGCTGTTCATGGGTGCACTAACTCAATTTACCACTACAGCAATCCAGCTGGAAAGTGACTAAGGAGTAGAAATTAGATGCTCAGTTAGATGCTCAGTTTGGAAGCCATGTGTTTCAGATGTGGGGATACTAGCTTTTACTTGGCAGTGGAAACCGTCATGTAGTGCACTACAATTCTGTAACTCCATAATTCAGCCAGTACTACAAGGCTTCTGCTTGTTCAACCTGCAGGGTACTCTGTGACATGGCTGTGCACCTTAACTCAGGATGTGCCTGGCACTCAGTAATATGCCCATTGCTTCTCTGCTTGGTCCCTGCAGACTGGACCTTTTTAAACTACAACTCTTGTGCCATGTCTATACACACCATACATAGTCCATATATGTGCATTTCGAGAGGACAGATATCTTGCCAGGTATACAATAAGTGACTTTTTCTGCATTTTAATGCTTTTGTAAGTGAAGCTCAATCATAAAACATAGATGCTGCCAAAAAGAGAATTCTAAGAAAATGATGAAGGGCTCCAGGTAATCTCAAGAAAGCCAGTAAGACCTATACTTAATAGGAATGAATGTTTTATCATAAAGGACCGAGTTAATTAAAATCAAACCTGCTTTGAGGAAGTATGCCTATGATTATGATACATAGATAGCATGATGGGAAACTATATAATTCATTCACCTAAAATAAAAATTAATCATACTATTGGGCACTGACTAGCTGGCCTTACCTTCCTTTCCCTGCAAATAAAGAGAAAGAAAAAGACCTGAAAACGTCTGCCTTACTGTTGGCAGTGGCAATGAGCATCTTACAGGTTATCTTGTGGTACAGGATCTGGCCTGTAGAATCTGTGTGATTTCCTCCTTCCCATGGGTAGACATCGGCAATTGCTATAATAGACATATTGTCTCTTTATAGAGACTTCTGAGGTGGAGCCAGTTGGTTTGGAATGATGACTATTTTGGAGTGGATCATCACTTCACATTTCTGAGTGTGTGGAGTAAATATGAGCATTGTTCTATGATCTCCTTATCTCCAGTGCCTTGCCCGAGATGGAGATTTATTAGGATTCCAGTCCTGTGTTCATTTGAAAAGCAATAGTTCCCATGTAAAATTGGTAAATGCACTTTTCATGATGAAATGGCAATTCTCCTTTTAAAAGCAGAAATCTAGAAAATGACGAGGGGATATATTTTTTTGACAGGAATAAACCCCCAAATTGTTTTTCAATATGGGCGGTAAAAGGCTCGTTTGAGCAAAACAAAAGTGATTTTAAGAGAACTTGAATGTGTTGTTGTCTGTTCTCTGCTTACTTTTAAGAGACCATCCAATATATCAACACTCTCCCTATAGCTGAAACACCCCCACATACAGGAATGGCAAGATACTGTATGAGACAAACTCTTATCCCAGTTAAATTAGTAAAAACACAGCCAAGTCTCTTCCAAGTTTCTCCTTTGTCCACTATGCCAATTCTCTTCTTCTACTCAGAAAAATACTTTCTCTATTAAGATAAGGTGTAAATATCAATTTTATCAAATTTATTATTTATTTCCATTTTATTATATTTTGAGAATTTTGTAGGTTTTAATTAATATTTTAATTAAAATAGCTACATAATTTCTCTCCATCCCTTTTACTTGATCTAACTCATCCCATGCCCCTTACCTGTTTCCAAAAAGCTGATCTCCCTCTCTAATTGATACATACATATATATGCATAAATATATAGCTATAATCTATTCTGTCCATTCAATGCAGTGTGCACATGATTTTAGGGATAAGCACTTATATTGAATAATCATGTGGGAGCTCCTCCATGGGGAAGGTTACTTTTTCCACTATCAGCATCTCTAGTTTGTCTGTAGTTTTTAGTTTAGGGATGGAGTATCATAAGATTTTCCCCTTTCAATTATAATATGTCTATGGATGTTAGTTTTGTTCAGGTCATGTTTAGGTAGTCATATCGTTGAGGTATCATGGGTGAAATTTCTAGGAGATAATCCAAACTTATCTAATTGGATTTAAGGCTCACTCATCAAGGATGAAATCCTGTCTGGCACTGAGTTCTGAACTTTCTTCTACATACAAATAAGGAGCATGATTTAGACATTGTTCTAAATCACAAAGGAACCAAACTCAGGATAAAGACAATGCTTAAATCAGCTTACAGTAGACCTTGTACTATGACTCATAGCCAAGAGAACCCCTCCCCCACAAAATGTGATTTCCTTCACATTCTTCTTGGTTAGAGTAGGAAAAGTTCTATTGTTGAAAATTGTCTATAATGATAGTTAAGATTTTACTTCTCGTCGTCACTGTTTGAATGCAAGTCATGGAAACAGAGGGACAATATTGTTCCTGGTCTCTGTCTCTAAACATTTTGAATATTGAAATATACATAGAGTTCAGGATGATGGTTAGTTTCTGACTAACAACAGACCAGACAGTAGCCATGGTTTGAGAGAAACAAGTAAGCCCTAGGTCCTATTTTCAAGAAGAAACAACATAGCTCGGACATGAGCAACAGGTCCATCCATTAGTATGACAGATGGTTTCCAAATGATGAACTACTCTGGAATCCCAAGGAGACACTCACACCTCCAAGTCAATAAGGGACTTTCAGCTGCCACATGACACCACACCAAACTAAAGGCCACACTGCTATGTCATGGATCTCTTAATACCTTAAACATCTAGAATTTAGTAAATCTAGTTGCTTCTCTTGAATATGTTTCAAATTTTAATCCAAGAGTAACCAAAAAAATTACTTAAATTAAAACTTCCTCTGGCTGTTTGAGGACTATGTGTGGTTTGCCAGTTTCTTTTCTGTCACATTTGACTTTTCACATGAGAAAGGCTGAAAAATAACAGTAAATATTTATTTTCATAAATATTCCATCAGTATGTTATACTTTCCTTTCCTTTGCTTAATGTCAAAAAATAGCTCAAAGTAGAATGTAATTAATTCAGAATAAGCATTAGACTATCGCTTTGGTTAGAATTATGCAATACAGCTGTTGAGATATGAGGCACAGAAACTCATATTTAAGGTTATCTTCATATCTTTAATTGATCAGGAACTTAAACTCAATGCTGGAATTTCAATTCCAAACTACCATGGAATTTTATAATTCATGTCAAACTTATTTGTCTCTCCATACATTATGTTATAGGCCACATATACATTATGTACCATGTTGTCAAGTCATACTATGAGCAGAAAGGTAAAGTCCTAATTCTCAAAGCAAGCCTCTATCCCATTAATCACCCATTTCCATTTGTTTTATTTGCAACAGATAAAAACCATGGTGGCTAATTCATCTTTCTTTTGTCTCAGGTACCAGGTAATCATAATATTAACAATTTATATATTTTGGTACACTTTATTTAATTTACATGGGCAGTTAGACATATCAGCATGTTGGAAGGCCTCTGTTTCATAATTTTGTCTATGGGAACCCTGTTGCATAAATCGTCTGCACGAAGGGTAGCCATGGGTGAAATGGCCTTTCTTATTAAATGTCACAAGATTTAATGTCACAGTATAATTGGGATGGAAGGATAATTGCACCAAACTCAACATGCCTTTTTCTGCTAACACATTATTAATCCACAGGAGTGTTAAAATATGTTCAATAAAGGCACCATTCACATGGAAATTGTTGGCACTTGCTAAAAATTACACTATTTCATTGCTCAGCCTTCAGAATTTCACAGCCAGTGTGATTTTCAAATGAAATTATAGTAGAAGTCCTCACTGCAAAACTTCACATTTGTTCTCAAAATATGTTTTTAAAGAATTGGAAATGTTCTTATGCCCGAGGCACTAATGCATTCCAGTATTGTACCAGTAATGTTACAGTTCATGCTTTGGAAGTATGCCAATACAGATTTTGTCTCGGGTTTGCTATTGTTTCTCCTAAACACACATACACACACACACACACACACACACACACACAGTGAGAGGGAAAGAAAGAGAGCAAGGGGGACAGAGGGAGACAGAGAGAGCAAGAGAGAGAGAGTGAGAGAGAGATATTGAGGGAGAGATAGACAGAGAGAGAGAGAGAGAGAGAGAGAGAGAGAGAGAGAGAGAGAGAGAGAGAGAGAGAGAGAGGGAGAGAGAGAGGTACATGTACACCTCCCGGGCATACAAGCTATGATAACTTTCAGTAAAGGAAACAAATAACAGAATGATATAAGGGCTATCTTACAGTATTGTAGAGCATCTGATTGGATATTATCCATGTTTTAATCTCACCAGTGATTAACTAGCTATTAGCTAATTAACTTCCCTATAGTCTACACTTAATCATCTAAAGATTCATTATCATACATTTTGTGGGATCACAACCTCCTGGATGTAATGTAGGGCGACCTCTTCATATCCCTGCCTTCATTTGCAATCTTCCACTGTCTATATGAGACCATTATTCCTGTTACAGGACAAGATTCTACACCTTCAAAACTCAAATGCACAGTTTTTCAATATGATTTGCCTGCTTCCCACTTGTTAGCCTTACGATAGAATTCAGTAGTTCAAACAATTTCCCCAACCCCTTTTCTGGGATAAAGCAAATCACAGCAGTGTTTACATTTTTCTTAAAGAGTAAATTAGAAAGCTCTGACCAGTTCTGATTTTGGTATGTCTCTCATAAAACATGGTGACAGAATTGATCTATTTGGTGGAAAGTAAACTAAGTGCAATCACTATCCAATCAACCAGCTGTTTGTACAGACAAACTACCTTTAATGGGATGCTACTTTCTTAGCTCTTACAGCATTTAAGAATGAAATTTGGTATAGAGTACTTGAGGAAAATACTAATGAAAGACTTTATGGGAATAATGTTTCATGGGTTTTAAAAGTGTTAGCTGTCTATGCATATTTTATAGCATAATTTGTTTAGATTTAATTTAGTTATAATAATAGTAATTTTCAATTCAGCTAGGCACCTTCCCCATAGATTTCTTTCAACTACAAATATTTGATCAGGGCAGAAGCAGACATGATTGAAAAACTTGGAGCAAATGATTTGCCACAACCATTTGTAACTTCACGAACGACAACAACTCAACATCCCCATTTGTGGAGAAGCACCAGAGGATGCAAAGCAAGAGAGAAAAACACAGCAGCATTTAATAAATTGAGCATGATTGGATTTGGGAAGAGTTTATACATTACATTTAGTGGTTGGGAGCTACTTACAAAGCCCTACAATATAATAAATGCATATGTGACTTCTATCCCTATACTTTTTTTATGGTTTATCTGGCATATAGAGAGGGTCACAGTCCAATCTAATTCAATTTTATCTCTATACTATTATATCTCTTTGTTTTAAACTTTAAACTATAAAAGTTGAGAGTACTATATATAGCTCTGTGGTTTGAGATTTATATAAGATCCAAAGGACAGAGGAGTTTCAGTGTGGTAGGTAGGTGTGGTGGGTTAAATAATAATTTTTTCTATTTATTTCAGCAACAGCTGAAATCTAGTTCTATTTTATCTTGAATCTTGGCCTTCTTCGACACTTGGCTTAATGGAGAGAATATGACAGGAACATCACCATCTTCCAATGTCACTGGCTCTGAAGAGCTCTGCTTTCATGCTGGGACTGCTCCTATTTCCATGCCAGTCATCTTATGAGAAACACCACATTCAAAATCTTTGGAAGATAAAGCAGGCACTCTGGCTTACAGCATTATCCTAGTGCCCAGGAACCAGTCAATACCCCTCCAGCCATGTGAAGTCACCAGGGATACACATGGCCAGCCAAAGCCCCAGAGAATCCTAAACAAGAATACAAGGAAAAGCAGCACTCAGGGACACACATACAGCCAATGTATAGACACATGTGACATGACATTGCTTTCATTTTCTGAAGCTACTGAGTTTGGATATATTCATTAAAAAGCAGTAGGTAACAAAAGCAATGCTAAACAAGTAGAACAATGGCTGTCTCTCTTAGTGATGTGGAAAATAGAGGACATTGTTGCTCCTCTCTCTTCTGCTACTCTCTAGAGTCAGTATGTCCTGTGCCCTTATTAAGTGCCAAAATGCTAAGGTGAAAAGTAAGAGAAAAAAAGATGTGAAGAAATCCGATCTATCTTTTGTAATCTTCACTGTATAGAACATCCTCTCATCTTTCCCTAACTTTTCTTGCATAAATATAAGCGTGAGATTGAGACAGGATCTGTCCTAAAATAATATACAGCCTGTGTGGATGATATACCTCTCAAAGGCTTCTTCACTCTTCTTCCTTCTGACCTTGCCAGATTTCATTTTTTATCCACCTGTTACATTTACCACCTGTCTTTGTGGTCATCATATACTATGCACCACACATACGCATTTGTCACAATTTCTTAACCTTTATAGGTTTCCTGGTATTTTTCAGATGGTATATATTTTTAACATTCTAATGCTACAATTTTCTCCCCAACTCATGTCTGTGAGCAGCCTATCCCTTAAATTCTTGACATTTCACAGACACCTTCTACATATCCCTTTGTGGACCTTCTGTCTCTAATCTGAATAATTGTTGCCATGGAGAGTGGCACTAGAAATAATATTATTTTTATTTCAGGTAGTTAAGTACATATAACTTTTCCACAGGACAAATGAGAGAAGATTGCAGAAATCTACAAAACAAAGTGGTTAGGCGATTCTATGTAAATCTCCTTACAAAGATGAAAGTAACAAAATACAAAATTGCATATTCAATAACTAATCATCCCTTTTGCTTATGATATTTAGTTACGCTTTTGAATAGTGTGAAAGTTCCTGCTTCTAGGGTGGCAAATCTTTGCCATCTTTAGTGTGGTATACAATAGAGTATTTTAACAAAGGCGGAGCCAAGCAATTATCACAGTACACTTGGCACAGGCACTTTAAGGTTCTGCTGCCTCTAGAAGCTACCTTTTCTCTAAGGGGGTAACAATCAGTTTATGAATAGACTGCTAACTATGCATCTTCAACATGGAGAGAGTGATTACCATGAATTACACTTATGTAAGCTGCAGTATGAAAGTATATTTTGGTTCATAAGGTTTACACTTAGGCATAGTAATTATTTCTTTGCTGCATGGTTTTGCTTCAATAAAATTTCTGAATTTGTGGCTTGATTGGGATAACTCAATTAAGGACAGCCATTTTGAATTAGTCAGCAATGTAGTAGCTTTGTTTTGTGTGAATTTGAATTTTGGGAGGACAGGGTTGTATACTGTAGTCTAAGGTGATCCACTTTTTATGAAGCTCAGAAAGGGTATGAACTTGAGACTGTGTTCCTGCTTTGACTGAATTGTATTCTGCTGAATACATCAGTTGGAATAAATGTGTTTGATGCTCATTACATAGTTACATATTTATTGTCTACCTGATCCTACATGATAGAAACCAATCTTCATTTTGATTATAGCAAAATCTCCCATAAGACAATGTAAATTTCAGAGAAAAGGAGACATGGTACTGAGAGTCAGAACATCAAACAATATACAAAGAAATGGCTTTACATGTATATACTTGAGTAAGGACGCCAAGTTTACACTTCTGATTGCTTGTGAATATTCTAACTGCTTGTCAATATCCTGGTAGTGATATTTAGATGGATAGAGTATAGAGATCACAAATGTAAATAGGAAATTCTGCCTAAAAAGCATCCCTTTTACATTACTATATTAATATTAGGGTTTCATAAGAACCTCTGCACAGAGGCCGGGAGTATCTTTTTTGTTTTTTTTGTTTTGTTTTGTTTTTTTTTTTTAAATCTATGAGGAAACTGGGACTCAAGAAATTTCCTGGCTTTCTAGGAGGCAACCTAAATGGTCAATATGAAAAGCTAGTATTTTATATCCTCTGAGAGCTGGGCTCTTAGCCTTCTTGAGAGAGAGAGAGAGGAGGAGAGAAGGGAAGAGAAGAGAAGAGAAGAGAAGAGAAGAGGAGAGAGAGAGGAGGAGGAGGGAGAAGAAGGAGAGAGAGGGAGGCAGCATATCCTTAAGGGATATCTAAATTGAAAATTGTTGTGGATTTGGTCTAACATTTGTATTATGTTAATTTGGATCCCAAAATTGTATGAGAATCTGCATGTAAGATGATGAGGATTCTTGTCCCCAGTTGGCTTTGATTGGTAAAGAAAGTTGCCAGTGTCCAACGTCTGGGCAGGGAGACAGAGGTAGGACTTTAGGATTTGCAGGCAATGGGACCGAGAGAGGAAAACGGAAATAGTACTGCCATGATGGGAAAAGAGTAGGCTCCAACCCTGAGATGTGCAGAAGAGAGAGCATACCAATCATGTAAGAGCCAGGGAAGAATGGCCCCGGGACAAGGGCAGCAAAGATTGAATGTAGATAATATTAGTAAGAAATAAATTATCGGAGGGAGGTGTTAGCCACATGGGGGCTTCGGAATGACCCAGCTATTGATCTGTTTAAGGCATATTTAAAATTTAAGGCTGCATGTGTGTGTGTTTCATTCTGGAACCCAGAACAATGGGACGGGCAGCAAGCGTGATATGAATAGAAGGTAATTGGCAGCTGCAACAGAAAATACATAAAAGATAAGCAGATGAGCAGAGGTGAGAAAAGATACCTCCCTCAAAGAAAGACAGGAAAAAGCACATCTGCTCAATGGTAATGAATAACTGTAATTGGTTATCATAACAGGAGGCATGCTTCCTTAAACATTTCTTTATTAAAATCTGAATGGCGTATGTACTGGAAACTACACTTGTGTGTAACTCTTGTTTCTGGTCAGGTGGACCAAGGAAGATCTGTAAATAGGATATATAAAATAATGTTAGTTTATTTATTATGCCCATTATTGTGTAGGGTATCTTATGGATATAGTGTACCACAAGTAGCAGAAATCTTGCTAAAAAAAATTTCAAGGGTTGCTGTCCATACTATTGACAATGTTTTATAGAAGCTGTCATTTACAACAATATTATTAAAATGACATTCCTTAATAACAATAATAGTTGGGATTTTAGAGTCTCATGCTATATTAAAATGGTCTATAATACCTGATTCTACTGTCTTAGCCACCTGAATGCCAGGTTATATGTATATTTCAGCACACTGGCTTTTATTTCACCTCAGAATTTTGTAAAGGAAATTGAAAGATTAGGATACATATACAATCGTCAATAAATATCTCTAAACATGTGTAACTAAAATAAATATTTTCTTCCTTATACTGGTATGAATAGCACGACTTCAATCTGATTTACTGACCTACTTTTTCCTCACGGTGCTCTTAAGACAAGTCTCTTCCCTTTCAAGAAAGTTTTAAAAATACTTTTAGGTCTTATTTCCAAGACCGCGATTGATTAGAAATAGAATCGTAAGCCTATGTGTATAGCAGCCTTCTTCCCCCCATACATTCCCTCAGTCAGCTGAACCTTCTGGAAATCTCCATCTGTGTCACACTCTAGATTTCTGTCTCTCAACATGCTCCCTTTACTGGGAGCTCATTTCGTTCTGGGAAGTGCTAGCTAAAGCGCTCCGAACATGGCTGTTGCTCTAATCTGCCTCCCATCTTTGGCTTAGCTTCCTCACATTCTTCTGGGAATGGAAAAGATTTTCATAGTCTCTGGCCGTTGTCATAGAAAGTAACTTTCAGATCAGTAGGAAACTAACTATAAAGGAAAAATAACACTCTTTGTTTTGATGGCAGACACTCAGCGCCAACGTTTTTTAAAACTGTGGTTTAAGGATGTGAGTCCTGAATGAACACAGAACTTTTAGTGTTCTGGATTTTGATATAAAATGCATTTCTCATTTTGATTCGTGATATCTAGCAGTTTAAAGCTAATTTTGTTGGCTTGTCTTCAGCATGAGGGACTCACAAACAATCTTTTTGGCTCCAAAGGGCACAGATAACCCTACATCTCCAGCTCTACGAGCTACAGTAAACCAAGCTTATCTCATAGGCACAGGCCAACTCTACACCTGCCACTGTCCTTGACAGTCATTCCATGCCCCTGGCATTTCTAATTGTGCTGGGGTCTCCACTGCGAGTAGGTTTCACTTTCTCTAATGACCTTTGGTGCTCTCTTCATAAACTTCAATCTTGTAAACTGATCCCTATGACACTTTCCTAACTTCAGAACTATCAGAACTGTGGGAAAGAGTCTTACCTATCCTCAAGTTTGACTGACAAATTGGGATACTGCCTTAGACTGCTCTGGACCACAGCATCTGTATTCTGACCATGAGAAAATACTTCCCCAAATATAGTGCCTCAATGACATTAGTGTTTTACTAATCATAGTTGATTTTTTGCTTCCTGCTAACAAGCATTCAGTGTCCTAGAAAAACCTGGAAGCTTTCACTTCCACAGATGCTTAATTGAAAATATCATACAAGTAGCCCAAGAGAGTCTTTACTTCTCACGTGACTACTCCATGTGCAATATCTGAGGGCTTCTCAAACTTTGGGTTTGCTTTGCTTTGATGATAACTGTGCCCTGATTATTCTTTTTTTTTTAATATGAAAAGATATAACTGTTTATTTTTTAAATTTTACTTTGTTTTATAGGAGACAACCATTAAGAGACTTTGGATTTTAAAAAAGACCTTAGGCTTTTAAAGTATTGAACTTTTTAAAAGACTATGGAACTTTAAAGTTGGACTGTGTTGTATATGTGATATTAAAAAGATATCTTGAGAACTCAGAAAGGCTATGGTTTAAGAGTTAGTTAAATTCTTCTAAAGTTTCTTGTGATTTGTGGGTCGTTCTTCCTGTATTCCAAACGTCTGGGCTAATAACCACTTATCAAGGAATGCATACCATGTGTGATCTTTTGTGATTGGGTTACCTCACTCAGGATGATACTCTCCAGATTCATCCATTTCCCTAAGAATTTTATAAATTCATTGTTTTTAATAGCTGAGTAGTACTCCATTGTGTAGATGTACCACACTTTCTGTATCCATTCCTCTGTTGAGGGACATCTGGGTTGTTTCCAGTTTCTGGCTATTATAAATAAGGCTGCTATGAATATGGTGGAGCATGTGACTAATACAGATGTAGAGGCTCACAGCCATTCATTGAACTGAGTACACGGTCCCCAATGAAGGAGTTAGAGAAAGGTTCTATGGAGCTGAAGGGTTTGCAGCCCCTTAGGACAAACAACAATTACTAACTAGTACCCTCAGAGCTCCCAGGGACCGAACCACCAATCAAGGACTATACAGGGTGAGATTGAATATACTGGCAGCAGGTATATAGTAGAGGATTGCAAATCGATCATCAATAGGAGTAAAGGACCTCGGCCTTGTGAAGGTTTTGTGCCCCAGTGTAGGGGAATGCCAGGGCCAATAAGTGGGAGAGGGTGGGGTGACAGGCATTGGGAAGGGGAAGGCAAAAGGGGTTTGTTCTTGTTTTTGTTTGTTTGTTTGTTTGTTTGTTTGTTTTGGAGGGGAAAATGGGAAAGGGAAAATGTACATGTAAATAAAGATAAATAAAGTAAATACCTAAAAAAAAAAAGAGTTAGTTAAATTGAAAAAAGGTAGAATTCTGAAAAGTAAATTTGGTTTTCAACTTGACATAGCCAGGAAGAGGGAACCTCGATACAGAGCTGCCTCCTTCAGGTTGGCAGGTTAGGATGGATGTGAGGTATTTTCTTGATTGTGAGTTGACAGAGAAGAGTCCAGCCCACCATGGGTTGTGCCAACCCTAGACAGGCAAGCTTAGACTATATAAGAGCGGTTTCTGACTATGAGCCCAGGAAGTAAGCCAGTAAGCAGTATTCCTCTATGATCTGTTTTTCATTTCCTGCCTTGATTTATTTGACAATGCACTATAACCTGTAAATGGAAACAAACCCTTCCCTTCTGTGGAGATACAGACATGCTTGGGCTAGGGAGTAGGACTATTAGGAGGTGTGGTCTTGTTGGAAGAACTGTGTGGGAACAATCCTTCTCCTAGAGGTCTTCAGATGAAGATGGAGAACTATAAGCTACTCCTGCAGCATGCCTGCCTGGATGCTGCCATGTTTTTCCTTCATGATATTGGACTGAACCCCTGAACCCATAAGCCATCCCCAATTAAATGTTGTTGTTATAAGAGGTGTCTTGGTCATGGTTCCTATTCACAGCAGTGAAACCCAAACTAAGACATCTTCAAGTTGGTTTGGGTCATGATGTTTACCAGAGAAATGGGAGCAAACGAATGCAGTTAATATTCTGTTTCTACTCTGACTTAGGCTGGCTTTGGGTAAGTTACCTGAGCCACTGAACCTCCATTCTTTCATCTGTGATATGAGAACACTGTAATTTATTCCAAAGAGTTGTTTTAGGATTAGGAAAATGCCCGTAGAACAGTTAAGAGGGCACCTGAATATAGAAAGTGATCAGAAACAGGCCTTATAATCTCCTTCTTAGAAAGCCACTTTACCAGTATTATAGAAGCTAGTAATAGAGTTAAGAAAGCAAGATTTAGCTGAAGTAAACATGAACAGAAAAAAAAAAAAAGAAGTATGCAGTGGTCTTTAAACCCAATTAAACAGAGGTTAGTTACCACCAATCATATCATCTAGACAATATTAAACCAGCTGGCATATCTTGCAGACAGGTGGGTATTGTGGCTCACAAAGTCTGTAGTTGGGTGACCTTAATGATTTTTTTTTTTTCTACACAAATCAGACTCCAATTTTTGGTACGTTTCCTTTTTTTTTTTTTTAAAGAACATAGAGATTGGAGGGTAATGATGTGATTGTGGAGGTGTCTGGAAGATGTTAGAACAGGGAGAAAAGAATATGATAAAACTATTGTATGAAATTCTCAAAAAATAAATAAAGGCATACTAAAAACCTGAAGTGTTTTGTAAAATGACAATGCATCGCCTGGAACTAAAGCACGGAGATATTGTGATCTCCTCTCTGACAGGAAAGTCAGCCACAAAACATGTAGTTGACCTCTGCAGATGTCAAAACAACAAAGTCTGACAAACGAGCCTGGTTGGATAGAAAAGGGAATTTTATTTTATTTTATAAACTTTGTTAAGGCGCCCAGTATGAAAAAGCCCATATTCTGAGTCTGCTTTAGGAAGCTACCATCCCACATAGGTCCATACATTAGCAATAGCTTAGAAAAGAGAGGAGCAATATCAATGGATGCCAACAGAAGCAAATAGGGCTTTTTTGTGAGATAGCTAAAGTCATCTAAAATTGGTCGTGGTGATAGTAGCACAAGCCTGTGAGTGGATTATAAGCCATTGGGTTATATTTTGAATCATTTAATCCTATAGTATATGAATTTACCTTCATCGATCAAAAATTACAGGAGGTAAACATAGGAAAAGCTGCAGATGCTATGAGACATTCTCATTACCCTAGGCTGTTGGCCTCCCTTGGTAGAAGGCTGAAGATTCCTGATGCTGGGCATATGTCAGCATGTTTATCTCTAATGTTTCTGTTTATGATTCTCCCTATTATCTCTCTTTTGACTGTATCTGAAGAATTTTTCTCCTCTTAGAAATTTTAATTATTCTACATTGTCTATCTCTTGATACAACATAAATAAACAGTTTATCAAGTAACACGAAGGTAGTTTGGTAATGTGTAATATCAAATGCTTAGAAAGACAGATTGCACATGAAAGATACATTTTACTAGATAATGGAGAAATGTTTTGGTATTGCTTCTATTTTTCCTCATCACTATAATTAAAGATCAATACAGAAATACTTAATATGCAGGAGATAACTAATTGTTCTACAGAAATAACCAGTGAGAGAAGGGGAAAAGAACACACAGGCACAGTTGGTAGTGTATCCGAAATATTCAATGTTTAAAGAAAAACAATTTTGGCAGTAAACGGGATATACTGTGAAAGGAATCTGAGTTTAATTTATGTTTATCTAATGTTGATTATGTATAAGATGCAAAATGAAATGTTTTACCACAGCTGACGCTGAGTTTGGTGACATAAATTCCAAATATTTCAGTTGGAGATATTCTTGTGACATGTGGGTAGAACAGACCACACACACACACACACACACACACACACACACACACACACACAAAATCTCTGTTTTCTGCAATGCATGAATAATGAAAACTTGCCTCTTTTTGACACCTATGCCTTGTGGAATCTAATCTGCAGGGAAGCTGATAATGGAAACCAAAACAAGAAATAGATGTACCTGCTTTGGGATTTGTTATCTTTATAAAGAGGAATCTCATTATGTGTCAATTCCTAGGTTGTTTTATCTTCAATTATGAAGAAATACACTCCACATCCTTAAAGTCAGGCAAATCACAAGGAAAAGAAATGAAATACTGGTCTTCATAAAATGTTAGTTATGGTAATTTCTGAGTCACAGAGAACTGCATATTTTGTAGCTAATTGTAGTAGTAAAGTAAGTGCAGACAAAGGCAGAAAGGTATGAACAGAGAGATCCTGATCTATTTGTTATTATCTCATAATGAGCTACTACTACTCAAGAAGTTTCAAACACTTTGGGAACCCTCTCTTGGCTGGATATACTAATCTCTGGACCACTATTTTTTTTTATTAATATCTGGAAGTCTATAATTCTAATATCACACTCTTTGCCTGAAAATTAATAAAGACAAGAGAGTGGGAATCTCTTTATATCACATGTAAATGAAGTTTCCTTTATAATAAGGTTTATCTACTAAAAGTGTTAAGTATTATGATTTTAAACCATAGAATAGAATAATTGAAGTAATTTCAGGGGTATCATTGCAAACAGACCTAATATGTATGTGAGCATGTAGGTGTGTGTATGTATGTGTGTGTATATATACACATATATATATATATATATAATATACATATATATTAAACATCTGTATCTAATAAAAGAAGTCATATACCAAAGACATTAATGCTGACACATCATCACTTGAGAATGTGCTAGAAAAAACTAGTTTACTATTGTTCTTCAACCACATGTTCAAGTCTGTATATGAGTATTTTCTAAATATCTCTTCAGGATAACGGAAGAAATTTTCCCCTTTTGAAAATTTTATTAGTGTTTCTCTGTAGAGACAAAACCCTTCCTTACCTATAACACATGATTTCTGAGCTGACTCACACTGAGTGTTTGTGCTACTAAATTGTAGTTCCCTGATTTTTATGAGCTAATAGGCTTAAGCAATTCCCCAAGACATTAACATATACATATATATTATATATAATTCATATATAAAATGTAAATCTATACAATAAATATTTTAATATATATTTATATACAATGTATATTTTAGAATATATAAAATATATATTAGATATAAAGCGTGTATAGTATAATATTCTATGCATAATATGATTATATATAACATAAAAAATCAGATTCAAAAGCATAAAGTAGTTAACGTGTCAGGTTATTTTAGTTTTACTTTAATAATGGGATATACATAGTTGCATCTAGGAATCTAAATCCAAAGAGGTCAACAGAAACATCCAAGAGGTATACTCTGAACTAGGCTCTACACACATACTACATACTGACTAAATACCAATGTCTGAGTTCTCCTGAGACTGGACATTAAACTCTGGAGTGGAATTCCAAGATGTTTACTGTATTTGGAGATTACATCACAGAGATTTTATCCTATATGCTTCAATCAGGATCTTAAAGAGTGATCTCAAATAAACACCTATGAAATTGCTACAAAGACAAAACTTACATTTTTTTCCCTTAAAGAGTTTCCATGTAAATTCTTGCTTCATCTTTCTAGATTCCAGGCCTGGTCCAGGAAGCCTTTGTGATGGGTATGTGAGCTGAAGCTATCTCAAGGAAGGTAAGTGATAGGCAGAATGATGAAATCCTACAAGTCCCTTATTTCTCTAAGACACCATCTGGATGTCTACTAACCACACTGCTTCATCCTGATTTTACACATTGTACCCCTGGAAGACAGCAATGACTATGGTGTATTAGGGAGTTAGAATGCTACAAAATGACTTTGAACATGCGATGGGGAGTACATTAGCAGCAATGGGGGATGCTAGTGTGGAACACTTGTACCTATATCTGGGTGTTTACTCTACTGGCCACTAAGCATGGCCGCTGGATATGAATCCTTTGTTGGTTTTCTCATTTTTAACATAAAGAATTGTGTGAACTTAAAACTGTATCCAAGGTCAATTTTACATTTGCATAATTTTTATACCTTGAAAAGTACTGTTAATCACACAACTAGCTCAAACAATTCTGCAACATATGCAATTCTTATTTTACAGATAATTATATTGAAGCCTTCCCAATGAAAATCATGTTAAAAACAAAACAAGACATGTGATTTAATTCCTTACCAATTATTAACTGTTTATGGGCCCTGCTGTGGTTATACTAACATAAATTTTAATATTAGGGGCATTAAAGTATTGCATAATATTTTTTGTTTATTTTATACACAAGGGCAGAGAATCTATATAGATCTTAATAACATGAAACAAATCTATAAACGATTTAATATTTGCTAGCTCCTACATCATCTTCAGTGGAGCATGCTCTGCTTCAACTATCCTGCACTCGGTACTAATGCTACCCTTGATGAGGCTGCTAACGTGAGAAACCTAAGAATATTGTTAAATACCAGATAGCAGGTAGCTGGCAGAGCCACGTTTAGAATTTGGATAGAGACAACTCCCAAAACAGCACCTGTACAGTACAGCTCACTGTCATTCTTTTTCAGTCAAATAGGCAAAGGTGTGAAATGGTATCTATATCTGAGCCCCGTGGTAGAGTGAGCAGCTTTGTCAAATAAGACACCTGAGACCTCAGGTACTTCCTCTTATAATGGGCATGCTCAAGAAACAAACAAACAAACAAAATGCCATATCCGTCTCTGAGCTTAAACTGTTCTCACAGCATCACCCTCAGTGGATGCTCAAGGCATTGCCCTGCAGCCTAAGTAAAATAAAAACATTAGAAATATATCCATGCTCTTCTAGGCTAAAAGGAAGAAATTTAATTTCTCTCCTCAGGAGACCAAACTGCAAGTGCACGAACTAATTAACCATTAGCGTCTGAAGGAGGAGACAAGGGAGTCGTGCACAATTATATCTTCCAAGAGGGCTCAGAGGACCGCTTCCTTTCTCTTACAAAACGGCAGTATTAATGATAAGAAGAACATCGGGAGAATTGAAAAGCCCAAATCTTGATGGAATGAATGAGAATAACCACTACATGTGCACACTGGCACAAAGGGAGACACAACAGTCATTTAAACCTCTCTTGCTTGGGTCTTTGAGATCTAAACAGAAAAACAACTTTAATTTGTATTATATCAGAGTACAAAAGTTTATGTTTTAAATCACACAAGTGTTAGGTTGGGATCCTAGTCTCATTCTGTTGGGATTGATGTGGCAAATATTTTTTCTAAACTGGATCATTTCACCTCCTCACTCATCCCTGCCATAGGGCGATCAGTGAGGACAGCAGTATTGCTAGGGTTTCCTTGGTATTTAGAGTTTGGAGCTCAAGGATTCTCCAGACTACGCTTCACTTGTATAACAGGACAAATGGGGGATATTTTGCATAATTTCTTTTTGTATATAACTGTGCAAAATGAAAAAAAGAAATAGTATTTAAGTTATTTTTGTACAATCTAAAGACTTTACTTGCTTAGGACCTAACAGGACAATGCCTGAACTAATTTGGCTTCATTCTAAGAATTAGAATTGCTAAACATGGACGAGTTAACATACGAAGTGTGGTAACTACAGCAGTCAGCTGGAATGACTTTTTGGTGTACCTTCCCCCAATTGTAACCCCCATAGAGCTCTGTTAGCCTTGGTAATCAGCCCTTAGATATCATCATTGTCATGGCTTCCCGAGGCCTTCCCAACATGATTCCCTGTTTCATTTCCCTGAAGGGATCTTCCTCCCAACTCACTATTCTGGTTTTCCTATACTCAGTATCCATGCTTCCCGAGAGGTGTTTTTGTCAAACATCTCTCATGGTAGAAAAATCTACCCCCCCTGCCCCCACACCCCTTTGAAGCAAGTTTGTGCTTCTTGCAGGGAAGCACATTCTGCATCAAACTAATGTGAAAATTGTGGTTCCCATGAATTCGTAATCATCCAATTGAGAACACACATCACATTTTCTCCATCATCTGAGATTTACATGTTTGCATTTGCATGGCTATACAGCCAAAAAGAATTACATGTCCCTCTAACTTGAGAAGGCACACGAAACACTCTGGTAGGTATTCTTCTCAATAGACAAATTTGTTTTATAATACACTGCAAATCACGTATTGTCAAGCCACACCTCAGGAAGTATAGGCATAATTGCGAAATATGACGGCGATACTGGAGACTGTGGTTCTGGCAATTTAGTACACACCATTCATTTGCTTTTAATAATAGCTTTATCTATATGCATGTACACAACAGAGAAATAAATGATCTTTTGTTTACTGAGCATCTTGTACCTTAATTTGTCTAATGCAATATAAGAAGGAAGTAGTGAAATCTGCGATCTTTTAAATTTATTTTAGATTTATTTATTTTATCGTGTAGAGCATCTCTTAAAAACATTACCTGTCAATAAAAAAGGTCCATGGCTAGTGAGCTGAGGCAGGAAATAGGAGGTGGCACACTGGCAGAGAATTCTGGGAAACAGTGAGAGAATGAAGAGAAATACCAGTCAGTAGCTGGGGAAGACGCTAAGGAAGAAGTGAAAGAAGAAGTGGCCAGGACCGAAGGAGAGCGGACTAACCATGTAGAAGTCATAGAGTAGTCTGAATGGGTTAGATAAGTTTCAAGCTGGTTGAGGAACGAGACAAAGCTCGTGACTTAGGCATTTCATAGTAAGTAATCAGTCTCATAAACATTATTGTTGGGAACCAAGAGACTGGGAGGAAAAAAATAGATTAGTTATTTTACATTATTGTATGTCTTTAAGTGTTTGGTGTGCATGTATGTATGTGCACTAATGTGCATGGTAGGCATCAGAAAACGGTGTTGGATTTCCTGAGACTTGAGTTGCAGATGTTTGTGAATCACTGTGTAAGTTCTGGGAACTGAACTCAGTTCTTCTACAGTATGAGCACAAGCCAGCTCTCTAGCCCCAGAGCTGACTTTCACGTGGATTTTCACATGGACATCAAGTAGGATCGCATAGCAAGAACTAACTCTAAGGCCAGGCAGTGGTGGTGGCACTCCTTTAATCCCAGCACTTGGGAGGCAGAGACAGGCAGATTTCTGAGTTCAAGACCAGCCTACTCTACAGAGTGAGTTCCGGGACAGAGAAACCATGAATCGAAAAATCAAAAAAGACAAAAAACAAAAAACAAAAAAAACCAAAAAAACCAAAAAAAAAAAAAAAAAAACCAAAAACAAACTAACTCTATTTGCAACATCCTCTAGAATATTCTATTCTGATCCTTTAGTTGTCTTGTATTCTACAGTTGTGATTAAATGCACATTATTCTGAGCTAAGTATACAATAGCAGTTCATTTCCTCTTACAACTATGTAGGTATGGTCAAATTGAATTAAATGAAGACTTTGTAAATATTGAATATTCTGCTCTATTGTTTATTTTTAATTCTAGCCTTAGATTAGTTCAGACAGTATTGTGATTTACACTTGTCTCTTCCTGGTACATATTCAATTTATGTCCCTGATATTTTTTGCCTTTACATCCTTCTACCCTTTTCTATTATTGTAAATAACTCTTCTGAAGTGACTCCTTATTTCTTGCTCTGAGTGCACTACAATGCATTACCCCTACTTTCATCCAAGTTTGTGACCTTGGTGTTGCCCTTCAGTCTTCTTAGACAGATAATCTATCACCTAATGCCACTGAATATTCATTTCAAACGATTCTTCATTTCTACTTAGTTTGTCACACCAATCTTATCTCTGACTTTTGATCCCATTAGCCCATAAAAGTTAATTTTTTTGTAAAAAGAAATTTGTCGACAAAAGTGAAATTAATTTACTATTTTCCAAATTCTAGTTTTCTGGCTCACTCTTTACAATCACTGTAAGTTTTATGATAGACATTTCAATGTTTAAAAAGTACTTGTAGCATATATTTTGGACTAAATGAAAATGAATTATTATGTATGAGTGAATGTGTTTAATACAATGATTTTTTTGCACATAGATTTCTGCAACTTACTTTTCTCATACATACTTTTATTATGCATATAAATACTTCAGTCCATACTTGCATATATCATATGAACTTGCTATATTTTACATAACATTCTTTTCTTTCTTCATTCACGTGTTATTTATTTAAGTTTGGTCTTTTTCTGTTATAATAACATTAATATCTTTGTATGAATACTGTTGTACTTATCATTTGTTATTTAAAACTTAATGATGAGTTGCATGTTATGGATAGCTTCAGTTTTCACATTGCCCATACAGAGATTATGCTAATGCTCTATTATCTATATTTTTAGCATTTCATATGACTTTGGATGCTCCCCCAATGTCTATGTTCCGTATCCCCTATTCCTATCCCTACTCATGATTTCATCATCCTGATTGGTGAATGGTATGTCATTGTATGCTTTGTTTAATAATGCTAGGCTAAGTGTAATATGCTATGTTTAATAAGGGCTATCTTTTTGAATTGCTTTTGTTGACTGTATTTATTATATCCAAGTTTGCAATATAATTTTATATTAGTTAAGGAAATTATCATCTCTTTTTGTGTAATATGTGCCACAAGTGTCTTCTGTGCATGGAGACTAGCTAAACTCCTCTACTCAGGGTCAATGCTGTAGCTTACATAGAGTTAGGTATCAGGTAGAGGGCCTGGGGTGGTGGTACATGCCTTTATTCCCATCATTCAGGAGGCAGAGGCAGTTGGTTCTCTGTGAATTCAAAGGCCAGCTTGGTCTACAAAGAGAGTTCCAAGACTTTCAGGACTGTTACATAGAGAAACCCTGTCTTGAAAAAAAAATCAGGGTAGACATGAAAGCCAAGATGGAGATGGTTGAAGCAAGGGCTAGAGGGCTCAGAACAAAGGGTCTTTTTGTTTGAGACAGAAGTTCATAGAAAAGATTCTACACTTCGAAGACAGCTTTGCAACATCTCTGGCTTTTCTAACCAGCCCATAAAACTCACTGAATGGAAAGAGATTGAAAGATTAAGTAATTGAGAGCTATGATTTCAGAAAATCAGCAAGTCTGTTAGACTACTTGAGTCTTACATTACATACTTAGTGGCGTTTTTTTTCTCCTGAACTACATTAGAAAGTAGGCAGGCAGGTGTATGCAGCCCTTCCATGCTATTCCTAGGAGCATCTTCTGCAACACTTGTCTGATGAAAGGCAATGAACATAAAAGTTTCTCTCTCATTAGGGACCATATGGTTGAGTGAATTTGGAACTCACTAACTGCAAGGGCAGTGGGTCAGTAATGGCATTGGCCTCATAGATTTAAGTGTTCCAAGGATACAGAAAGACTTTGAATTGATATCTTTATCTCAGACCAAATAGTAGTCACACATACTCAATGATATTGCCTTCTATACTTGGTATTAATGTGCTTTCCCCTTCAAAGCTGTACCTTCCTTAGACATCCCCATTACAACAATTCTAGATCAGGCCAGACAGAATATTGTCACTCATTTTTCTATAAGTAGGTCACCACTTTTCCTCCCAAAGAACTGTAACTTACCCATTGTTAGACATATGGGCAACACATTTTGGATTCTTAATATCTCTTGATATGCCCCTTGAACTCCAGTAAGAACAAAGTCTTCTCTCCATGGCTCACTGAGGCAGGCTCCATCCTGCCTGATGCACGACCACATGTCCTCTCTCCTTACTTTCAATGTAGCATTGACAGTGAGCCAGAAAGAACATGGGCTCCATAAGGGTTAGATATAGCCAGAGGGCTACAGAGCTAACTGCCCTGTCTTGCAGTTTCTATAAGAGAGAAAAAGGTCTACAAGGACCAGTGAGGTGCCCAAACTGTATAACTCTACTGTTCATTATTTCCTCTCATTACCTCCCTTACCTTCAGCTATTCTACCTCTTTGGTGGCATACTCCATAAACAGGACTTTATGATAGCAACTCCTTATCACACACTATGTTGACAATAAAATTTCCAGGCAATCTGTCTCAAATATCCATCTTCTCATAGATGCATCCTATCAATGTCCCAATTCTCCACATTTAGCTATATAACATTTAGCTGATTCACATTTTATAAACTTTTTTTTGGTTTTTTGAGACAGGGTTTCTCTGTATAGCCCTGGCTGTCCTGGAACTCACTCTGTAGACTAGGCTGGCCTCGAACTCAGAAATCCACATGCCTCTGCCTCCCAAGTGCCGGGATTAAAGACGTATGCCACCACCACCCAGCTGAACATTTTTAATAGTTTATTTTCCTGTAAGAACATAGTCCTTAAGGGGCAATGGCTTTACTTTGTTTTGTTCACTGCCATACCTAGGGCTAATCATACTGTCTAATAATTAGCAAGTTCAATAAAATTTATCAACAATATTAATAAATATATGAATGAGTGAATTCTTTTCAATCCCATTATGGTATGAGATATGGGACAGATATCATTATCTGTTGATTTATATTTTCCTTGTTTTCAAATGAAACATTTATTTTTTCTTTTATTGAAAATAGGTTCTTTTCTCATACAATGTATCCTGAATATAGTCTGCTCTCCTTCTACCCTTCCCAGAACTCCCATCTCTCCTCCCCTTCAGATCACCTCTCTTGCTGTCTCATTTTTACTGTAGACATAATATAATTATAAAGTAGGTTATAGTAACATTTATTTAATTTCTTTTTAAATGTATGTGTATGGGTATTTTGGTTGCACGGATATCTGTGTAATATGAGTATGTTTGGTACTCAAGTCTCTAGACCTTGTGCAATATACAGTTCTTAACTGGTATGTGGGTGCTGAGAATTGAACCTGGTTGCTCTGAAAGAACAGTTGATGCTCTTAAATGTCTAGTCATCTCTTCAGCCTCAAACAGAATTTCTTCTTACTAATATTCTGAAAATGAGAAATAATGTATAGACATTGTGGTTGGGCCTTTATTTGGGCACCAAATTTATAGATATTAGCATTTATTTTTACATAAACTTCTTCAAATAATTTCAAAGCCATTTCAAATGTGAGATATTTAAGTAGATTAGTGTTAGAAATTTGTGAAATTATATGTAGTTCTGGTCACTAATGAGATCATTTAAATTATGTAGAATTGTAGCACTTAATCTTAATCTTTATGATCATGAACCCATTGTGAATCTTTTGGAAGCCTTCATGTATATTTTCATGTTACCACAAAACAGGATGTGAAGTACTTTGTAGTTGATTAATACACAACAAAAGACTTACTAAGTCAACAAATTAGTCAGCAGAGACTGAGAAAAAATGGACAAAAGTGATACAGAAAACGACAGGGTTCATATAAAACTATGAACCTGAAAGCACTGTAGTGACATTTGGAATGGACCCATGTTCAGTTGACAGGGTTGTTATTATACAGGGCATTATAGTGTTCAATAAAATTAGAATAAATAAAATTCTTTATGAGTTTTTGTAAGGTAACTGCTGCCATTTTTTACTGTAGTTATAATAAAATTATAAAGCATGTTACAGTAACTTTTTTTTTGAAAAATAAAATGTAATTTTAGTGGTGCCCAACAAAAAACCCAGATAGTATTAACCTCAGTGTAGAAAGGCATATTGTACTAAGAGAATAAATTTCTTTAAAAAAAAAGCATAAAAAGTATGCTAAATTTAGGTTATTAACTTTATGTGAGCAACATGCACATAATTTAAGAAAAATTATTAGAGTAAATGGAAAACTATTTCCACTTGGTACATGGAAGTGTTCTTTAAACACAGTATTGAAGATAAAACTTATTCAAGGAAATACAAGCAGCT
Organism: Montemys delectorum; assembly: GCA_019843815.1. Taxonomy (NCBI): domain Eukaryota; kingdom Metazoa; phylum Chordata; class Mammalia; order Rodentia; family Muridae; genus Montemys; species Montemys delectorum. The sequence goes on from JADRCD010178530.1 coordinate 33,181, forward strand.
GACCACTTACCTACTCAAAACATCTATATGTCAAAAACATAAAAAACAAAACAACAATAGGAAGAAACTATATATCTAATAAATGATTATATATGTATATATAAAAGGACAGCAAATTAATATATTTCTAGAGAAATGCTGCAAATTAATAATGAAAATATGACTGTCATAATAGGCACAAATAAAGCAAGTGTAATAAAGCTATTTTATAAATAAATGTGAATGTGGGCAAACAAAGGGAAATATTCTGCTATCTCTAAGTTTAGATTCTACCTCACACCAGTCAGAATGGCTAAGATAAAAAACTCAAGTGACAACACATGGATAATGTGGAGCAAGGGGAACACTCCTTCATTGCTGGTGGGAGAGCAAACTCATACAACCACTCCAGAAATCAATTTGGCAGTTTCTCAGAAAACTGGGAATAGTTCATCATCAAGACCCAGCTATATCACTCTTAGACTTATACCCAGAAATCATCCAACTATCCTGTAAGGCCACTTGCTCAGCTATGTTCCTAGTAGCCTTATTTATAATATCTAGAAACCGGAAACAACCTAGATACCCCTCAACTGAAGAATGGATGAAGAAAATGGGGCTCATTTACACAATGGAATATTACTTAGCTATTAAAAACAAGGACATCATGAATTTTTCAGGCAAATGGATAGAACTAGAAAATATCTTCCTTGAGCAAGGTAACCCAGACCCAAAGGGACATGCATGCGACGAACTCATTGATAAGTTGATATTAGCCCTAAAGTACAGGATAATCTTGCTACAATCCATAGACCCAAATAAGCCAAGTAACAAGGAGGCCCCATGGGAGGCTGGTTGAATCTTTCTCAGAAGGAGAAATAAAACAGTATCAGAGTTGGGCGGACTGGAGAACTAGGTAGGAGAGGGAACTGGGAGAGTAGCAGGGGTTGGGGGATGGTGGGATCAGGTGTGTAGGGAGAGTAGGGGGGACAGAACTGAAATAGGAGGTAGGAAGGCATCTCTGGGATGTCCTAGAGACCCTGGACAGGGCGTGGTGGTAGGAAGGCCCCCTCAAGTCTATGGATGTGACTCTAGAAGAAACTCCTAGCAGTAGGAGGTATGGATCCTGAAGTGGCCACTTCCAGTAGCCAGGTGTGACTTTCAGTAGGAGTGGGAGTAAAGGGGATGAAGGGTATGGGGGATCCCCTGGGCAGGATTTCTCCTTCTCAGAGGAGACAGGGAGTGGGGAATGGGGGAGGAGCTGCTAGAAGGAGGCTGGGAAGACAGAAGGGGCTGATACTGGGATGTAAAGTGAAAAAGTAATTTTAAAAATAATTTAATAGTATCAGATTTAATATTGAGATGTAATTGAAATAAAACAATAATAGCTACTGTTGCTCTTATACTGAGAAATTCATCTTCCCATCATATATTGTTGAGGTAGCCACTATTAAGTCAAAGAATCAAGAAATTGATTTAACATTATGTACAAAAGGTTCAAAAAGTAGAACAGTTTGAGCAGGTTGTTATTTTATAGACCCAGTTTTCTAATTATGTAAACACCAGTGCAATCTATGGCATCCATTTTTTTTCTTCTGCTTCAAATAATGAAATATTTAATTTGTTTAGTAGGAAACCAGAACAACATGACTGTCAGCAGTCAGTATGGGTACCTGACATCACAAGTTATTTAAATAATTTTCTATTTGTATGCTTAGGTGTTAACCAGAAGCCCTGGTTGGACACCACATGCTAAGGGCAGCTGTTATTGAATCACAGTGTGCTTCATGAATACATTAAATATATGGCAGCTGAGAATAAAGCAGATGTGAGTAAGTACAATGACTTCAGCAAAATCACTGAATCCATTCCCATCCCTTCCTGTCAGTGCAAGCCTCTCTAACATTTCCTTTCCCCTTTTTCTTTGTCTAAAGGATCACTATGATACAAGGTGGCAGCAATGTCTCTGGACTCTGAAAGCTACAAGACTTGAATTCTGTTTCTACCAAATATAGTAATGCAATGCAATGACTCCCACACAATTTGTGAGTACTTGTTTTTTTTTTTTTTTTTCTATTAGTATAATGAAAAACTAAAAGAGAGACCTCGCAAATAAAACAATTCAGGGTAAACTGCCTAACATTAGGTGTAAAAACAGATGCAGATTTTGATAATGGCATGCAAATGGCTTTATGAGGATATTCAAACTTAGTATTTATTCAGAAGATACTTTATATCCTGTAATTTCTGAGGTAAAAAAAATTGTTATGATCGAAATCTCAAAATACAAACAACAAGACCAAATGCAACATCACTCTGAATGAAAATTGGTGGGATTCTTGACGCAGCTTGCATATTTATACATTTCCTGCTTCGCTGTTCTAGGACTGTAAAAACAAGCAGGGCCCATATTTGGTGGGTTCAAGAAATTTGGTCTGAGGAATGGAGAGTCTCCTTGGCTGTTACTGCTCTGGCAAGGGCTCAAATTTGGTACTCAGTTCCCATACTGGGTATTTACATCTGTCTCTAACTCCAGCTTCGTGCCATCCAATAACTACTTCTGGCCTCCACAGAACCCTTCACACACACACACACACACACACACACACACACACACACAGAAGCACACCCCATTAAAAATAAAATACAGCTTAAAAACACAAAGTAGTTCATGTTTGAAGATGCACAGGCTTATTCTGATAATAATTCTGATAATAATAATAATAATAATTGAGGGGCATGTGTCAATTATTCCTAAAACAAGGATAAAAGTACGTTTGTATGTGTTTCATAATGTCAAGTAAGATAATGTGAGACATCTGAAAAGAAAATACCATATTTTGAAAGATGCTGAAAAATAATGTTTTGATAAACCATTAAATGAATTTATTAAATAAATAGAATAGAATTTATCAGTAGACTGGGGTGGGGGAAGCAGAAATAGGAGAATCATAAGATGGAGAGGGGGAGGGGAAATGGGTTGAGGGAGGGAATGGGAGGAGACACAACTAGATTGAGCGGCATTTGAAGGGTGTTTTGGAAGCCTGGTGCAGTAGAAACTTCCTTAAAACATATGAAAGTGAACCTAATGAAGTCTCCAAATGATGGGAAAGACAGTAAGTATCCTTACTGGCCATCTCTTGTCACCAAATAAACCTTCCAGTTTGGGAATGGAATTACATCTAATAGATGTAGCTGGCCAAAGGGGTCTCATGGAAATTCCCAAGCAACCCAGGCTGTTGCCAGAACATTAGGTTGGCGTCCAAAAATTTACAGCAAGAATTCACTATAAAAGATAGCATAGTATTTTTACGGTAGTGCAGCTTGTGTGAACTAGTGGGTCTCTGATTCTTGCGCCCTCTATAGGGGCTCTTTTCCTTCTCTTGGCTTATCTCATCCAACTTCCCTGTGTTTGTTTTTGTTTTATCTTGATCCTGAAACCCCCTACTCTCCTCTGTTGAGAATTCTCTGTTTAGGTTTGTACTCATTTTTTTAAAATTGCGTTATTTGGGTTGTTGATGTCTAACTTCTTAAATTCTTTATAAATGTTGGATATTAGCCCTTTGTCAGATGTAGGGTGGGTGAAGATCCTTTCTAGATCTGTAGCTTGCGGTTTTGCCCTATTAAGTGTCCTTTGCCTTACAGAAGCTCTGTAGTTTCATGAAGTCTCATTTATCAATTGGTGATCTTAGAACCTGAGCCACCACTGTTCTATTCAAGAAATTGTCACCTGTACCAATGAGTTCCAGGCTTTCTCCCAGTTTCTCTTCTATTAGATTTAGTGTATCCAGTTATATGTTCAGGTTCTTAATACATTTGGACTGAGTTTTGTGCAGGGTGATAAATACACGTCAATTTACATTCTTCTAGATGTAGACGTTGTTTTACTTTACTTTTTTATTTTTCTTTAAAACAAATGGATCCATCTGTGGAAGGATATGGTGAGAAACTGGAAGGAGTAGAGGAAGTGGAAATTAGAATTAGGATGTATTATACAGGAACAGAGGCTGTTTTTCAATAAAGGGAAGAATCTCCCCAAAATTGATTGAAAAGTAAAATGAGTTGACTATTTCCTAGGTTCAGCAAGATTTTAATTCATGTAGTAAACCTTTGTAGAGGATAATACCCGGTCTTATAGAAACATAACTAGTGTAGCAATATACACACATGAGAAAATGAAGAAGAATTAAGTGACAAATAATAGAACAATTGGAGTTCAGAGACAACAGGAGTAATTAAGGTATCTTAGAGAAGAAAATAAGTCCTGATGAATACAAATACCCATTCAGTTTGCTTGAAGGAAGGTAGAAGTCCCAGGGAAATGCTAAAGTGCCTGGTAAGAAGCATGAAGACTTAAATCCAAAAACCAGGGTTAAAAAGCTGACCATGGCTCATGGCCTCAGCTCTGGGAAAACAGAGAGAAAGGAATTCCTGGGGTTTGATGGTCAAGCAACAAACATAGATGAACTGGTGAGCTTCAGCTAACAGAACCTTTCTCAGAAATCAAGATGGATATCTGAAAAATGACAGTTCTTATTCTTGCTTTCACTTCACACAAATACACATATATTACAAACACAAAGACACCACACACACACACATACACACACACACACACACACACACACACACACACACGCATGCACACATACGGAGACTTCACCAAATGTACATTTTTTACAAAAGAAACTAAGAGTATGAAATGTTTAAATACAATTTAACTAATGCAGAACCAAGTTTTCTCATTAAAATTTGATAAAGTATTTTTTCTATGGGTAAATCAATCCACTTGTGACACAGCATTATTTTTTCCACAGTTGTTTTTTATGTTTTATTTCTATAATGGTATGCTGTGTTAAATTCCAAATAAACAAGTAGAATAATATAAAAAGATCTGTAAGCTCCTTACTCATTTTGAATACATTTATTAATATACTGGTGTGATTACTTATGTGATGTCTGGATTAATGTTACTTCTATTATCTAGTTCTTTGTTTTGATCAAGTTTGAATGTGTAGTTGAGGACATCTGTGAATATAGGATTTGTTGTTGTTGTCTTGTATTGAATGCTCCCAAAAGACTCTCTGAATTTGGTCTTCACTGCTTACTGGAACAAGAAAGGATTAAAGGATTTTGTTCAAAACAAAGTGTCTCCTACAAATTGGAAAAATCTTGCAAAGAAATCTTTAGAAAGTTGAAATATAATAAAAGCTCAGAGGAAAAGTACATAGCTTTGTTGATGTTTACAGAGAGAATATGTCTATGTTTGAACACAAGCGATTCCAAGGAAGAACACACTGGTTAGGAACTTACATTCTGCTGGAATAGGTATGACACTCCTCAAGCATGCACTATTTTCTCCTCTCATGATAGAATTGTGTTCCCTGACATCCACAATAACAGACTAACACTGTGTGCATTCTTTGGCACTCATTATAACTTCTTAGCTTGTATTTATACTTACACTTGTATTTACCATTTATAAGGATTGCAATAACCATCTGTTTCCATTACTATATGTTTTTCTGAATATGATTTAAAATTTAGTTCCAATAAATGGATATTTAAGGTTTTTGAAGTATTAGTGTACAACATTTTTTTGGAGCATGTGTATTTCTTTGTAGTGAGTAGATTTAGCGAAACAGTTTTCCAAAGTGTTTACACAAATAGTAGACATCGTGGTGGGTGTGTAATTATTATATCTGTATTTAATTAGAAAATTTATTGTATTTAATTAGAAAATTTTAAAACACTAATTTAAAACAGCTAATTAGAATGAGTACCTTCTCTCAAGGAAATTTGGAGAGCCTCCTTTGTAAAGAGCCTGGTCAAATTGCTTGTCTAGCTAACAAAGTGAATTTCTTAGCAGTTCTGGATATGGCCTTGAAGTCTGCTTCAGTTCATATAGACTCATGACTGCACTAAGACTTCTGCTACTACCTTAATTTGATATTGCAAAATGCATGTCTGGTTGTTGTATCTCTATTTCTTTATATATGTCTCTTAAAATCTTTTGTATGTCCATAGTGGACCACAGGCTCTGAGTCAGAAACAAAACAATGTCTTAGGAAATATAAAAACAAGGAAAGAGAAACATCACAAAGCCAAACTGCTGATCCAAATAAGCCCTTAAATCTAGAGAGATGAAATTATTGACATCCATCTGCATTCCATTCTACTTAGTGTGAAGAGGCAAATGAGAGCTTTCGGCATGGTTTCAGAGGATAAGGACACTGTGTTTTTGCTTATCTAAGTATTATATAAATGAATTTCTGATATCAATGTGGCACTAACCCCAAAGCCTGTTGCAGGAACCTCATTACTAGAGCTAAAAGAACAGCTTGTCACATCTGGAAATCCATTGCAGGGAATAACACTCTCTTTTCAGCATCATTTCATTTTTTTAACTTGAGGGTAAGTTTGGAGAGAATGAAATCCCCACGCCGGCTAAAAGAAAAGGAATCTGGCCAGGTTCCATCATCATTAAACTGATCAGCTGACGCCAAGACATTAACAGCTGGTGTTTTAATCACTAATGAGATAGTCAGTTTCTATAATCGGGGAGATAGACCAAAAAACATGGGCTTCATAGTCCTTTCATTGTAAATGTGTTCACCAGAGAAGAGCAATCCTTCTTCTATCTTCATACCATCACTCTGTGGGCTGCTGATAACCTGTGGCAGGGGAAGAGCCTTGTGCTATCAGCGAGACACATATGTATAGAGGAAAGCATCCATCTAGTCAGGCTGCTATTAGAAAATCAGAAATAAAAATGCAGACCTAAGAAAGGCTTTTGAACATTCTCATATTGAGGCCTACATGAATCCCAACAGAGACATGCATAAGAAGGAAGAATAACTACCTTATGAAAACATTTGGAAGGTGGTTCTTTAAATAATCTGCAAGCCACGTTGCAACACTGTGGTTTTTCAAACCACATGTCCTTATGTTCCTGAAATTATGTTCTTGCTATTGAATATTCTGTTGGATGTGCAATGTAGTTCGCTGTCATTGTTTGGTAGTCATGATTTTTACTTGATATAATTGCTTGATAGGCACGGTAGGCTTGCCATGGCTCGAATCAGAGAGCAGGATAAAGCAATAAACGAATTAGTCTATTTCAGTTGCATCAAAGGACAGGTGCTTTCCAGTGAATGGGAAACAGTGAATAATGCAAAGGGAGTTTTAAGTAGGGAGACAGGTAGGAAGGTAGGGAAGAGAAGATAAATTAGGAGAGGGATAACTTACCCTAATGTTGTTTGAAAAAGCCATATGGAAGCCCACTATTTTATGGGCATGTATTTCCCAAAGACCAACAGAAATTAATGAAAATGAGTTTAATTGGAGTTATTTCAATATAAAATTGAAATGGATGATTCTATTCAGCAAGGGCCCATCTTCCTTGCAATCACTAACTGCATATTGTCATGTTCTTGATGTCTAGTTTCTTAATACTGGAGACATGTTATGTCAGCTTATGTAGGAAAAGAAGTCAGCAGACATCTAATCCCAGCAGTGAAAGCTACAACATTGACCAACCTTGAAAGATATGCGCATGGGTACAACAGTGGTATAAAATCATCCGGGTAACCAAGTACTTTACGATTTAACTTAAGACAAGCTACACAGGAGAAAACACATACCATATACAGTAAATCTGGCCAGGAACCCATTGTCAGGTAGCTCACAGGCCCCAAGAGTGAACCTGTTACTATTATTCTACCAAATGGACATGGTACTAAATGCCAGTGTATCTCTACTGTAGTTATCAGAAAAAGGTTCTTTAAGTAGTGTACAGCAATTAATGTAGAAACTCACAACTATTCAAAGTACAGAAATTATGTGTCAGTGGAATGCTCTGCCACAAATGGGATATCTGTGTCATACTCCCACACACTGAAGTTCAGAAACCATTACAAAAATCATGAGAGTCAGAGGTTAATAAGGATGAGAACGAAACAGTGTCTCCTGGACATGACCATGCTGAGGGACTCATGGCCTCACAGCAATTGCGCCTGTTTGCACAAGAGCTGCACAAGATCAAAGCCAATCAACACTCCAGGAAAGAGGTGGAAATGCACTCCAAGTCTCCATCGCTAACTGCCAAGTTATAGACAGTTTGCTGTTTCTGAGGAACAGGACTTCAGTTCTGTTTAAAAATCATACATACCCAGTGGACAGTCTCATGCCCAGAATTGTATGGGTACCACAATTTGGAGTCAATGCATTACTGAAATAATAACAGAACCCAAAGGTGGGAAGTTCAGAAAGTGGATGTGGATGTGTCAGAAGGAATGATGAAGGGTGTGAATAATGTTCAAAGTACACTGTATCCCTTTATGATATTAGTGAATTAATAAAAGTATTTTAAAAATAAAGACAAAGAGCAGGGCAATGATGGGCCATGCCTTTAATCCCAGCACTTGGGAGGTAGACACAGGTGGATTTCTGAGTTAGAGGCCAGCCTGCTCTACAGAGAGAGTTCCAGGACAGCCAGGGCTACACAGAGAAACCCTGTCTTGAGAAAACCAAAAAAGAAAATAAAAAAAAAAATAAAGACAAAAACCTAGAGGGAATGTAAGAAAATTATAAATTGGTGAAAAAATTAAGAGCCAATTGAAGAGGTATGAATGTAGTGACTATTTGCAACTTACATCAGCAGACATAAGAGATAATATCTATTAACAGAGTAGGGATCCCACTGCATCACATAAAACATCATGCTGAAATTAATCACTTACACAGTACTCTCTCTCTCTCGAGAGATGGCATGTTTTGGATTAGAATATGTTTTCAAGTTCTACTGCAATGGTAGTCCAAAGTCTATCCTCTTGAGTGCTAACAAATGAAAAAATGTTTAGCATCTATGAAGTTGGAATGCCACATTTTAAAAACGTTTTTTTGGAAGAAATATTTTTTCAATAAATAAAATCTAATACTTCTCTCATTAAGCTGTCGGAAGGATGAATGGAAGAGGTTAACACATCTTATAACAGAGATTAAGATCCTTAAAATTCCCTGACACCACAGTTCTCCTATGATATATAATATAGAAGGTACTCAACTTCTATCCATATATTCATAGACCTATTCACTAACTTTGAAGAATATTTCCTTCCTATCCTGCCTTGGCATCAGCATGAGCAAGAAGCTCTCATGATCCCATATTTTCCCCACTGAGAACAATAAGCAGACCCTCTGAACATGGATATTGACTAAAAAAACCACCATTCTCTCACGATTCACAGTATAGCAACTGAAAATAATGTTAATCTGCTTAAACGAAACTTCAGGAACTGACAACCCATTACATTTCCACAACAAGAATGTAAACATACTGACTCAGATGCTGACCCAGTAAGTTACAGTCTGCCTGTCTACAGAGAGGTTGAGGCTGAGAGATGGAGGATACAGGTCTTTCATTTAATGTGAAGTTACATACAGTTTCCTGCTAGGCCTAAGATGACTCATTTCCCAGAGTCCCAAGGTTGGAAAATCATGTAACATAAAGGAGGAATGGAGTTTGCTTGGTTCCTAAGGCCAAGTAAAGGGTAATGATGCAGATGAATGCCCAGATATAGAAGGGAAGTCACCAGAGGGAGGGAATATAGCTTCTCAGCCATCACAAACTTGACTTCTGCATGTCCTTCCTATGGCCAATGTATGGGGCATACTCAGTGATAGGTTCACACCACCAATTTCTGGTCTTCACAATCAAGAGCAATGGCAATAGCCCATAAATCATGACTCTAATACTATTTTCCTTAATCTAAGCCATGCTTTAAAAAGTGGCTTCACAAAGGTCTAGTTTTGGTGGATCACAGTTTTAAAAAAATGAAAGAGAATGTTGATGAACTTCATCAATGTCTTTATTTTACTCAACACAGTGTCTCATGTATTATAAACATGATTTAAAAATAGTATTTGAGATAATTAATTTGACTTGTTAATTCTGACAGGTTAATTTCAATTAAAGTACTGAAACTCACCACTTATCAAATACTTACCACCAAACAGGTATGAAAGGAATAAGGGCTTCAAAGACAATACAACAAAACTGATCTCTCTTTTTCAATGTAGGAATTGATTTTCAACGCTTCTTTTATAAAGGTTAGGAAGGCTGTTCCTAACAAACAAACAAACAAACAAACAAAACCAAAGGCCTGCACTTTAGGAAAGGAATTGAGAGATGAAAGAAGCAATAATTAAGACATTTATTTTTAAGGATAATTCAGCTAAACTACTGTTTCTGCTGCAGTGACACTGGCAACCACAAGAGTATATATAAACAACTTCTTCTTCTTCTTCTTCTTCTTCTTCTTCTTCTTCTTCTTCTTCTTCTTCTTCTTCTTCTTCTTCTTCTTCTTCTTCTTCTTCTTCTTCTTCTTCCTCTTCTTCTTCTTCTTCTTCTTCTTCTTCTTCT
>JADRCD010178533.1:2568-18930 GCA_019843815.1 Montemys delectorum
AGGAGAGGAGAGGAGAGGAGAGGAGAGGAGAGGAGAGGAGAGGAGAGAAGAGAACTTTCTGTCAGTTCTCCAGGGTGGACTGGGGGCTGAGAACAAACTTCTCATTTGCCTTTGTTTAGGAAGTTTGATACCTGAAGCTGTTGGGACATCACTAAGCCAAGATGAGAGATTGCTTTTCCTTTCCCCACACCAGAGAACTCGCTCTTGGCAGAGCAGGCTGACATTGCACATTATCTTGAACCTGTAGTATTTACTGTGTTTGACCTGTAGTATTTACTGTGTTTGACTTAATGAAGTCGTGAGCCTTAGTAATATGATGATTATTGTGTTGATTATTGTTCCTGTAACAAATCAGCCTGGTGCTGCCTGAGTTCCCTCTCCTAGGCTGAAGAGAAAGCAGTTCATGCAGCCAGTCCTGTTGGGTTATTAATGCCAGCAAGAAGAGGATTCTGGAGAGTGTCCTCTGAAACAGGTACCTAGCAATCGAGTATAATAGGAAGCTTTAAATCTCCAGACACTGCATAGCCAGACAAATCAGTACTGGATCACAATGTTCTTTTTAAAAGCATAGGACTATATTTAAACAGATAAACTAAATGATAGATGTCATTTTTATGGAAAGCTAAGAACTAGTAATTTTGGTTGATCTGTGAAGGAAAACCAGAATGTTAAATCTAAAGTTAATGACAATACTATCTTCTCTCAGTCGATAAAAATGGTTGAAAGCAACTTTTTGTTGTGCTTGGACAATTTAACAGTGATGATGAATATGGTGAACTACAAAAAGAACTTTTATCTAGACTGCTAAATATTAGTAGGAATCCAGAGGTTTGTCTCTTACACACACACACACACACACACACACACACACACACACACACATTTCTAAAGTATCTGTTTCATTTTACAAATTTGGGATATTTGTTTATACTAAAACATACGTGTTGCTAGGATATACTAATGATGCTCAGTCATTTTCAGAACTTTGGGATAACCTTAAATACAATTAACTTTTAGTGCTTGCTTGTCTTATATTTAAAAGACTTTCTCAGCCAGTCACAAGAATGAAATGACAGTGTGAAAATATTGATAGCAATTATTGATAGCAACTTACTAACATAACCTGTAGTTTTCCACTTGGGATGAAAAGAAAACCAATTCATTTGAGGAACTCTGAGGAGCAATTGACAAACCTTTGGGAAAAATGTCAAAAACAAGGAGTTAGTTAAAACTGGGAGCCAGTTTCTCTTATCCACATGATAATAAGAGTTTCTCTTATTCACATGATAAAGTGGCAATCAAAATACACCCCTGTGATTTGTCACATCTGGGAGGAATGCCACCATAGCTAAAGGGACAGTCTCTGGCTTTGGTGCAGAAGCAAGTAAACAGGACAGTGTGAAGAAAAGTTGTGGTTACTGACCCTTAGCCTGCAAACTGTAAGCTGCCAGAAGCAGAGGTCAGAAGTATGACATGTGACGGCTTTCGTCTGTGCTTTTAAAGGTTTTGATGTCAGAGCTCAGAGCTTTGGGTACAAAAGGTTCAGCCCTCAACATAGTTTTCAGAGTTCATTTTGTGGTAGTACTGCATCAGCATGTTGGGAGTTGGGATTTGAAGACAGCTCTTTGCCATGGCCCCCATCCACCCATCTTTATAGGACACGTGTTACTTTTTTATTCCCTCCTCCCATGCCCTTGTTGTGGAGTTACTCCTCAGGGTCAGAAAGTTTGCAGTTTTTGATTTCTTAGTATATCTAGGATGGCTATTCCAGGATAAAGTTTATATCTTTAGGATATATTTTTGGCACCATCTTTTCATTCTTGTGGCTGACTGAGAAACAGTATTTTCTTTTAAGTATAAAACTACAAAGCAGTTCATATCCAGAGGTCTGTATGAAATGCTACCTCAATGGTGGCCCAGAAATAACTGGCTAATCTGACAGTAAAGAGCATGTGCACTGAGACAACTCACAGCATGGGGAGCCTAGAGTCCTTGCTCTGCCTCTACACAGGAAGGAGTTGATTAGGACTCAGAAGGCCATCTAAAGCAGTCATGATCAGTGAGTTCTCCTTTGTGTATCTATGTGCATACACAATACACTAAGTGTGGAGCCTGGGGCCTTGCACATGGTATATAAATACCCCCCCAACCCATTACCTCAGTGGAGTGTTCTGAAGGACGAACAGTAGAATAACTCATCAGTAAATGAAAACACTTGCCACAGAAAGCCAGAAAGCAATTCAGGAGTGACTAAGCGTGAGCCTTGAAGACTTGCCCCCTGCTACATGGAGTGAGTTATTTAACCTCGCTGTTTTCTAAGAATTTCCCTGACTGTAACTTGGTGGTAGTAATGTAACTACCTTGTTGGCTTTTCTTTAAGAGAGTGAAGTGAATTAGCATGTGTGAAGTGCTTAGAAGATGCTCACCAGTAGGCAGGTTCATTCTTAGGACCACCTCAATGCCAAAGAGACCCACAAAGAAGTCAGTTATTACAATTGTATGTAAAAAGTGCAGAGGTGAAGGTCTAGAAAGACCTCCAAGTGAGTCTAGGAAAGTACTGGGAGAAAGGATGAGTAAGAGGTCTTACTCACATCTGTGTTATGTTCTTCGTAGGCTTCTTATGCCCACTCTGTAGTCATATTTATGTCAGGAAGCCTCTGTCTTTCTCATTGACTACCATTTGCTGTCTCAGCTTCTCTGGGGTCCTTGGTTTGAGTGAAGTGCTCATTGGCTGTATGTACTCAGGCCTGTCTCTTTGCTGCTCTCAAAGCAAGGGGGCATGATAAAGATGTTACTGAATTTCTAAAGTTTAGTTCCAAGTGAAAGACAATATATATGTTCCAACTGACATCCTCCTGCTTCACTAGACTTAAGAAATACAAACATCACAGGTGACTTCTTTGGCAGCTTAAGCCTGTTTCCATAGCTCTGGCATTGTTTGGAGACAAACAGTTCGATTTCTAAGGGAATTGTCAAAATTCTTTCTGCATAATCATGGATCTCCTATATGTGTGATTGTTTCCTGAATTCCCTAAGTAAAGCCCACATTTATGAGAAATACCTAACCAGTAGTTACGACCAGTCAGACTGGGCTGGGATTGGAGGAAAAACTAGGATGCCTACTTGCCTGGGATTCTCAGTCCCATTGATTAAAGAATTGAAAAATGGACCCAAACTGAAGCTTAATGAAAATTGTATTAATAATTGCAAGGAATCACAAGCTGTAAATCTCACCTGCTGACTGGAGGAGAATAGAAAAAAGAAATTGGGGAAACACCTTGCCATTTGGGTTAAGCTGGGACGGCGGTGAGCCACGTGGCCAAACGGGAGCTGCATGGTGGGGAAGGGAAAGGAAGGAGGGGAGCACACTTGGAAAAGAAGAGAACAGGAAAAGATTTTCCACTTCCTGAAGCTTCATGGCTGCAAAAGACTGTTCTGGGGGAGGCTGAGGATCTGGGAAATAAATGTACATTCTCTCTTCTAGCCCTTTAGCACAGCTTCGGGAGACCACACCTTATGGTTCTGCCTTCCTGAGGGATGGTCCCTTCATTGTCCTGCGTAGCTGGAATGGAAGTTTCCACCCAGGCCAGAGATTTCATTCTCTAGAAAGAAGTAGTTTCCCTTTAATGGGCCTTAAAACGCCTCTGTAACCATCGATTGAAATGCGTAGGCGTAGTTCTTGCTTACAGTTCTTGCTAGGGTATGAAGCGAAGAGATGCCGTGTGATCATTCCATTATTGTGTTCTCGATGTGCCTTTAGATAAGACTTCATAGCGCATACCATGTTTCCTGCTGTGGTACAGAAGTCACCCCATAGTTCAGGTACCAAATATATCAAACGGAAAGTTCCAGAAGCCAACAGTTCTCAAAATTCTCAGGTTCTCAAATGTACTCTACCCACCCACCCACCTCTGTCAACCTCACAGATGTGAATCAACCTCTTGTCCATTGAATCTTTGTCTTATATCCTGTCCATAGGTTGGTCATTCAATGGACATCTCAGTCATCGGCTCTGGTGCTCAAGTATTATGTCATGGTTACCTCTATTTTAACAGCAGACAGGGGGTAGGTATGCTTTTGTTTGCATAAGCCATGGGAAAGCTATAAAGTGCCTCCTCTACATAAAAAGCTTGAAAGTCCTCAGCTCAATATCGAATCGCAAAGAAGTAGATGTTAAGATTGCTATACTCCATGATAAGAACAAATCTTACATCCATAAAATTGTGAAGAAAAAGAAAAAGAAAAAATATTGGAAGGAAAAAGAAATCGATTCTAGTTTGCTGCTGCACCTCATAGTGCTCAAACTACAGCCCAGTGCCTGGGAAGTGCTTAGTTAAGATGGGACATGTGATGGAGTTCGGTGCTGTCTGCAGCTTCAAGGCATCTATCGATGAGCCTGGGATGTGTCTTTTCTGTGTAAGGGAGAAAGTCACATTTGTAATTTTCTAAAATGAACTACTTCATGAATTACATTGTGAGGAACCCTGAGAGCCCATTTGCCTTTTCAGAATATATCTTAAAACCCATCCCCTTTGCCAGAATCCCTAAGCTGCAGAATCCCAACGCTTTCCATGTGCAGTCTCCAAACTGTTGTCTAAAAACAAAGCATTTTGTTGCTTGGCAGTGGTGGCGTACGCCTTTAATCCCAGCACTTGGGAGGCAGAGGCAGGCAAATTTCTGAATTCGAGGCCAACCCGGTCTACAAAATGAATGCCAGGACAGCCAGGGCTATACAGAGAAGCCCTGTCTCAAAAAACCAGGGGAACAAAAAAAAAAAACAAAAACAAAAAACAAAGCATTTCCCACTACCTACCCAGTGCCAGCCCAGAAATGTGTTGACTACCAAGACCCGGCATAGGAACTCTCTTTGGGCTTTCTTACAAATCAGTATCTGACTGGTCAAGAGAAACTGACCAAGGTACCCAAAATAACTAATATTGAATGTAATTAGAAATTTAGAAACATAGATCTTGGGCAGAGGTCGAGACCCACATTGCAGGGCTTGTCAACATTGGAGAAATTTGCAACTATATGCATCTGTTAGCGATCAGCATCCTGACTTAATAGGCAAGTTTAAAATTACTGATTACGCCTATGTGCTTCTGATTCCTTCTTGCAAAACAGATGAGTAGTTTTTGTCCAAAATTTGTTCCAAATCCTATTTTTTGGCAGCATGCTAGGTTTAGTCAGTGTGAGTAGAATATGCTCTCTGTGTCTTCATTACTCTGCCTAAAATATCTCAGCAGCGTCCATTGGGTCTTTCTTAGGTTATTACCGCGAGTGTTAAACATCAACAACTTCTTTTAAGCTAGTGGAAAAAGTTGCAACTGAGACTCTGACAACCTTTCTGACATCTCCCCAAACCCCATTTCTGCTGTTCAGCCTCCCAGTCTGAATGCTGAACAGTTAACCTTTGTAGCTGAAGGCCTTTCCCTCGGCCGCTGCTGTTGGTTTCATGTTCCTGTTAAGTTAGAGGACAGCTAAATGGAAAGAGGTTATTATTATTATTAAATTGACTTTCACATTATTTCGAGTGCCCTGGATCTCCCATCTCTCCTAGAAACCAAGACACATTTCTGAGTTCTTTATCTTACTGCCGCTCACCAAAACAAGAAAATTGTTGAACCTGTAGTCCTATGAGAGCGACATTCAATCAATTCATTTTTTCACAAAAATGACTATTTCATTGTTTATGTATATATGTATATCTGCAATATATGTGTTAGAGTTTGTGTGTGTGCACATGCACATGTGCATGCACACTCGCCTACCACAGCACATATCTCGGAGGTCAAAGGACAACTTTCAGGAGTCAGTTCTCTCCTTCCACCATGATGTCTGCCAGTAAAACTTCTGTGCCTCACTTTACCCACTATGCCATTGTGCAGTGTCCGTAGTCACAACAGCAAACGTTGTGGACTGGATTAAGAGCTGCTTGGCTCTTTGCAGCATTATCTTGGGTATGGATGTCTACAGTGAATTTGCATGATAGGATATGAGTTGTCCCCTCAAACAGGCCCTTTGATGGACCAGCATGAGAATCCAGCAATAATATAAGGTGAAACAGCCCTCAGAGCCTGAGATGGAAACTTGAGCTCAGTTACTACACTCTGGACCACCAGAGACTGCTAGCTCCTTTTGCTCACACTGAGAGATAAGGATTGGGGGGGGGGGGGGGCGTTCCCTCAGTCATTTGTTGACTCGGATTAATCATCGCGTGAAGCAGCATTCAGCCCTTAGGAAAAGTTAGTTGCCTTGTTTGGAATCTGAGATGCTGGAACGGTAAACTTTGAAAACATGCTTTGATGCTCAGATTTAACAAAAAGTTCAAAGAAAATAAAAGCCCTTAAAAAACAAAGCTAATACCCTGCCACTTCTCATTGCTTTAAAATGCAAAGCGTTTCTTCTCGAAAGCAAACAAGGCAGAGGTCATTATTTTTGTTGCTGGCCCTAGCGAGAGGAGTGTGATGGTTTTTAGTGTTCTGGGAAAGAATAGCAGCTTTCATCACAGAAACCTAACTGGGATGGTGGGCTGGCTTTACTGATATAGAGTGCCTTCTGCATACCCTGCCTCCCATGTGCTCATGAGACAGACATGAAAACTCCCATCAAAAGTGAATTTAACGCAGTGAGAAGTAAGTGTGTTTAGTACTCAAGCACACAAACCCATTTGTGAGGGAGGATTATTAGTAGTGCTTGTTACATAATTGACAGGTCCTGCCACAAACCAGAAATATTCGAATCCCTGAAGCTGCTTTAAAATGCCGTTAAAAATGTTTTCTGTCCGTGATCCTCCGCTCGGGCTCCCATTTTCCGTCAGACTTGTAGAACACAGGGTCAAAGATGAAATTCCTAAAAATTTCAAGCCTCAGGTTGCACAGAGCTCAGAGAAAGCGTGTTCAAGCCCTCGTATCACTACCAATGTCAGAAAGTCCAGGCGAGTGACCACAGAGTACGAAGCACACAACCATTCTTGGCCTGGGTGCCTTTCCAAGATGGGGTCCTGTGTGGACATGCAGGGGATTTACACACTCCCAAAGCCAGCCTTGGACACAGGTGTGATCACTACTCGATCTAACATGTCAGCCTGAAACCCTTTTCAAGTTAGAAAGAAATTGAGCAAGTTTATATAAATCAAATTTATTAAGTAGATGTTTTGTAGAGTTCGGCTTGGATTGGAGCTGGGGGGGGGGGGTAGTGTCTTACGTGGGAAGAGAAGAACAAGGTATAAAGGCTTGGGACAGGTAATGACTTGAAGAAGTACCGTGACTGATTCGTGCTCCAAAGGCAGCCCGGGGTGTTAAACTTCAGTTGTAGAACTTGCCATCCTGGATGGGCAGCTGCCCTTCGGAGGCTTCTGGTTGGTTTTCTAATGGACCTGTATACTTTTAATTTGCTTTGGAAAAGCACCATAAAGAGAGGCCTCACTCTGACAATACCTGACTAATACAGATGTAGAGGCTCACAACCATTCATTGAATTGAGTACACTGTCCCCAATGAAGGAGTTAGAGAAAGGTTCTATGGAGCTGAAGGGTTTGCAGCCCCTTAGGACGAACAACAATTACTAACTAGTACCCTCAGAGCTCCCAGGGACCCAACCACCAATCAAGGACTATACAGGGTGGGACTGAATGTTCTGGCAGCATGTGTATAGTAGAGGATTGCAAATTCAATCATCAATAGGAGGAAAGGACCTCGGCCTTGTGAAGGTTTTGTGCCCCAGTGTAGGGGAATGCCAGGGCCAATAAGTGGGAGAGGGTGGGGTGGCAGGCATGGGGAGGGAGGAGGCAAAAGAAGTTTGTTCTTATTGTTTTTGTTTGTTTGTTTGTTTGTTTTTTGGAGGGGAACCTGGGAAAGGGAAAATTTACATGTAAATAAAGAAAATATCTAATAAAAAAAATGGAAAAAAAAAAAAAAAAAGAAAGGCCTCAGCGGTTAGATCTCCGTCCAACTTGTGAACCTTAACCCCCTGAGGAAGCCGTAAGCCACAGTTATCCATAGTTGGCCCAGCTTCTTGCCTTGCATGCAGCATAGACTTAGGCGTGGGGGAAGCTGGCCATTAATCCCCACTTTCTTGTTAGCTGGACAAATGTATTACAGCTTCCTACCATTCTTATCAAATACCCAAGATAAGTGTCACCAACTTATAAAGAGGAGGGATGTATGCTAGCTCGAACTTTTAGAGATGTCAGTCTGTCATACCTGAGCAAAACAGCCTATTGTGGTAGGAAGGATAGTTTTTTTGGGGGATGGGGCAAAGGATATAGGGAAGGGGGCCAAAGTGCCACATTCCCTGCCAGGGCACACCCCCAGCAGACCGACATCTCCCACAAACACTACCTCCTAAAGTTTCCATACCTCCCAGTGACACTAGGCTGCCATTATGCCTTTTATATATGGAATTGTGGGCCCACCTTACTCCATACTATAATAATGTGAGAATTTTTTAACTACTCAAAAGCTCTCAATTCTAGAGAAAAATAATAATTACTATTTGTTTCATAAAATGAGTAAATTTATGTTTATGCATATTCTTCAGGGCATGCTGTCATGTTTAACATACTCTGAAACCAGTGTTATTGGTTCAGTTTTGTTTATTGATGCTGACACTTCCAGCAGGTTGAAGAGTCTGGAGCTGCATATATAACTCAGTGGTGAGCTTAGAATCTGCCCAAATTCAGTCCCCAGAACCAGATTAGAAGAAATTAATTTAGAAAAAGCTTCAGACAACAGTATCCAACTTTGAAGGAAATTGTGTCTGTCCAGCTTGTAGCTATTTACATCTCAGGAGCAAAGTCACTAATCACGTCATCTGTCCTTAAGACCCAGATTTGTGACTCACATTTCAAACATATCTGCTTATTTTTCTGCTCAAGATATCTGGATCAGTGGACTCTTCCTCCTCCTCCTCCTCCTCCTCCTCCTCCTCCTCCTCCTCCTCCTCCTTCTTATATGATTCCTTTGTGTGTGTGTGTGTGTGTGTGTGTGTGTCTGTGTTGATGTTTTGCTTGCAGGTATATCTGTGTAAGGGTGTCATATTCTCTCGAATTGGAGCTATAGACAATTATGAGCTGCCATGTGGATGCTGGGAATTGAACCAGGATCCTCTGGAAGAGAGGCCAATGCTCTTAACCTCTGAGCCATCTCTCTAGCCCCATATCAACATTCCATTCTGCCCAATTTCAACTCTCATGGAAGGTGATGATTTACCTCTTTTGGTCACAACCTCACTGTCTTCATTGGTTTTCTATTGCTATGATAAAACACCATGGCCTAAAGCATGGGGAGGAAAGGCTATATTTCATCTTACTTCGTATGTGTGAGTGTGTGTGTGTGTGTGTGTGTGTGTGTATGTGTTTGAGACAGAATCTTACTACATAGTTCTCAGGATGGCCTGGAACTTTCTGTGTTGACCAGGCTAGACTTGAACACCCAGAGATCCATCTACATCTGGCTCCCAAATGGTTCAATTAAAGGAGTGTGCCACTATGCTGGGCTCATTCTTTCTCTTCATCCAGGGAAGTCAGGGCAGGAACTGAAGCAGAGACCATGGAGAGCTGCTTACAGGCTTGCTCAGTCTGCATTCTTATTTCACCCAGCACCACTAGCTCAGGCTTGGCCCTACACTCAACGAACTTGGACCTCCACCATCCATCATCAACTAAGAAACTGCCTTACCAACTTGTCAGTGGGCAATCCCATAGAGACATTTTCTCAATTAAGAGTCCTCCTTCCCCAGATGAACTAAGCTTGTGTCAGGTTGACATAAAATATAACCAGCACACCCGCTGGCAGTCTCACAGGAACACAGATGTGTCAAAGCATTGTGGCAAATGGATTTGGTGTTCATATCATAGATCAAGATCCTCCCAGTCTCACATGTAGATTGTTACCAGAAGGCAGCTGTATCAAAAGATCAAATCCCCTAACCAGGAGTCAGGACCATTGGATTCCCTGATCTGATGCTTAGCAAATCTTTCCAAGGATTCTCATCAGGCTCTCTGAAGGACTCAGCATTATTGGAAATTGTGTAATTGTGTGTGTGTGTGTTTGTGTGTGTGCGCGTGCGCGTGTGCCACTGAGCATGGGCACACGAGCATGCACATGTCTATGCACAGGGAGACCACTTGAGTTAGACTTTGTTGTTCAGGAATTATTTTTTTGAGACAAAGTCTCTTTGTTGGCCGGAAGACCAAGTAGACTGAGTTGGCTGGCCAGCAGGCCCCAGGGATCCTCTTGTTTGTGCTTCCTAAGCACACGTGCCATCACACTAACTTTATAAACATGAGATCTTGAGCTTGAACTCAAGACCTCATGTGTTTGAGGGAGGAACTTACCGATTAAGCTGTCTCTCTAAGCCCTTCATGTCCGATTCTAAGTTGGCGAAACACGTAGATGCTAAATGGCTGTGTTTAAATTAGAGATGAGCACTGGCCCAGGCTCTCTCCCCACTGATCTCCTCTTTCATCTCTCATCATGACCACATAAAAATTGAAAAGGTGCTCAGATCATAGTTGTGACCTGCTGATGAGACCCTTCGTCGACTGTGAATACTTCCCAGGTCCCTGTTGGCAGTCACCTGCTTAGGGGGTTGGGCTGTTGATGGATTGTGTTCATGCTTCATCTCTGTCTGCCCTGGGACTCGGGGTTTCTTCCCCTGGAGCCCCCTCTGTAGGTGGTAGCATCAGTCCCAGAGGACACTGTTCTACGGACCCTTCCCCATGGCTTAGGACCCCCAGCTAGGAGGCAGAATTGAAGTCAAGTAAAAGTCTAAGAGAAGTGTGATATTCGTCCAAGTCCCTGGCTGCTGAAGTAGCCAGCCTGCTGTGCACGTTTCTTGGAGGAAGCCCATGAGGAAGCAGAGTTGAGTCTAGTTACTAGGATGCACTCCCCCACGTCCCACCCCTGTACTCACACCTTTCTTTTTTTGCAGGACTTTATTTGTGTAGATTCATTGGGCAAAGTAACAGACTTAATGAAGACAGGCTAGTGGACACCATGGACCTCAGTCGCCTTCACTTCCTGTTTCTCTCCTACCCCCTTCCCCATTGCTACTCCCTTCCCTCTTTCTAAATAGTCTCCTTTCTGTGTTCAGGTATTTTAAAAATTCCGTATATTATATTTAAGAAATAAGATGCCACATTTGTCTTTCTCAGTCTGGCTTAGTTCACTCAACATTATGAATTCCAGTTTCGTCTGTTTTCCTGGATGACTGAAACTCCGCTGTATATGTAATACGACGATCCCTTTACTTCTCCATCCATTGCTGGCCACCTTGGTTCGCTCCAGGTAATGGCTGCTGTAACTAGCACACATACCTCTTAAGCCGTATATACAACTTGAACATCGCCGTTATTTTGGCTTTGCTCCTTTTTGTAGATACAGACTCTTTCAGTCCCTTGTTTCCATTATGGGAAAGTACTGCTCCTACCTGGGGGACTACTGAAAACACATGGGAATGTCTTTGATGGTCACTATGACGAGGAAACACTAGTTGTGTTTGATGGACTAAGGCCAGGATAAGGCCATCATGTAACAGGTAGAATGCCCTTATCTCAAGACATGCCATTACCATCACCTCTGAGATGCTCAGCACTTTGATATAAAGTATCTTGTTCTTTGCTGTCTGTAGTGTGTTGATGAACTATGGGTTTCTTAGCTATATTGGCAACCTGGGCATTACTAATATAATTCTTTTTTTCTGACCTTCAATATATCTTCCTAAATGCTACAAATCCAAGCAGTGATTGATGTATCAGTGCACTAATCCTATAGTCCTAACATACTCTCCCCTCTACTGTACTTTTAAAGCATGGCACAGGGCCCATTAGAAAACAAGGTGCTTGATTTTACCTATGTATTTTGCAGTGCTGCAGATAGAGCCTAGGGTCTCATTAAGAGGGGGTGGGGTCCTTGCAGGTGTCTGGCAGGGAAATGAACTGGGAAGAAGTGAGAATGAAAACTCAGTTCAGATTGACTTCATCAACCTACCTTCTAGAGCAGTGTTTCTCAACCTGGGGGTCATGACCCCTCTGGCAAACCTCTATCAAAAAAAAAGAAAAAGAAAAAAAAAAACAAACCATTTTCATTGCGATTCAGAACAGTAGCAAGATTACAGTTAGGAGGTAGCAATGAAAAGCATTAGGAAGGTTGAGAGAGTCTATTATTGCATGGTGGCTTCTCCACAACAAATTTAAATACAGTTTAACTTGGATAAAAGTCTTTCTGAGTGTAATATAGTTTCTGGTGCATAGGGAAGCATAATTGCATTGAACCTTAACTCAGAGTACATGTCGTTTCTTCCAAGAAGATGGCTTCTAGTGATAGGCTGCCTTATACTAGCTTAGAGGCCTTAAGGAAGGGTCTGGCCCAGACTCAACCGTGCAGACAGTGTAGTGGTCACTTGGGCTATTAGCTACCTCTGGTCTTGGTTATAGGAGCTTTCGGAGAGCCTCTGGCTATACAGATGATATAATGGTCATTTAAACTATCAGGTATCTCCAGTCCTGATTGTAGGAGCTTCATATGGCCTGGCCCCGAGATGTCCTAGACCACCAGCCTCTCAAACTCTTTCAGTTCCCAGCTTTCTTGAATCTTCACCATTGGAAAGACAATCCTGTGTGCTCACCATTCCTTGTTCTGACATTCGGGAGATCTGAGCGTACAAGGACCCTCAAAACTGTGCTCCTGATATCTCCTATGTCTTAAGGAAGTGTTTTACCAGTGAGCCACATCTCAGCCCAGTGAAGGACCTTGTCCATAATTCTAGAGAAAGAATAAAAATAAAATTTAGGGTGAGGGAGCCAGTATGGTGTCTGCGTTTAACTGTGCCTTGGAGTTTTGACACATGCTCACTGTTGGTGGTCTCAGCGCCACTTCAGACAGGACAGTAGTAGAGGACAGGGCTAAGAAAGGGGCTTCTCTCTCTCTGGTTTAATGTACATTTTCAAGGCCCTGGTTTGAATGTATCTGAGATAATTGGTGCCCCTAGGAGGCACTCTGCTAAGCAGCTAATTCAGCCCCTCTTCCCCAGGGAGGATAATTGTTAAAAAACAAAAACAAAACAAAAACAAAAAAAAACAAAAAAAAAAAAAGGAAAATGTGTTGTTTTCTCATGTAATTATGTAACTGACATCTTTATATAATAATACATTTGGGTGGTCTGTTCCTGAAATCCTTGGTTTGTTAGGAAACATTACCGTTTCCACCAGTAATAACTTACTCCTAAATATTATGAAAGAATTTCATATTCTTACATTGCATCATTACAGTAATCAGAAGCTAAACTCTCTAACTGACTTTGCCACTGGAAAAGACTTCTAGGGTTTTTTGTGTTGTGTTGTGTTGTGTTGTTTGTTTGTTTTGCTTCTTTTTCTTAAATGAGCTAAAATGTTCCTGAGATGGAATGTTATATGGCAGTGTGTCCGAAAATAACAGAATACAAGTCTGTTAGAGGAGAATGGGGGGGGGGGGGGGGAGCTCAAAGCTGCTGTGGTCACAACATAGGATGGCCTTCTTACTTCCTTCTCCCTCCATTGGTTCATTTTGCCCCATTGCATCCCAGGTTGACCTGGGATCTTCCCTGCTGTAGCAAACCACAAATATCTTAACAATGAGCATACCGCCATTAGAGTTGAGTTCATTTTAATCCACGTTGGTAATGCAGTTCTGGGCCTTGCTGATTAAAAAATGACCCACTTAACACAACTGAATGGAGTTTTCCCCCTGTAATTCTTCTGGGACTGCAGATTGCCACGGTCCTGAGGAGATAACCGTCACTAATCCCAGATTCAGCCAGGACTTGACTCTAACGAATCATGATGGCTGATTATTCCACCCGAGGCATTCTGCTAAATTGCTGTTACCTCAAATTTGTGTGGGAGGCCTTTGCAAAGTAGCAGAGGGGAAAGTCTGTCTGCAGATAAAACTGGGAGAAAGAGGAGAACGCCCTGGGGGGAAGGAAATGGGAAGTGAAGCGAATGTATAGGGAGTATAAAAGGGCAGGGTCACATTTGACCAGAGTTGGTTTTAAAAGGTAAAAAAGGCTAGGCTTGGTAGCAGACATCTGTCATTCCAGGACTCGGGAGACAGACAGGGGGACTGCCATAAGTCCCAAGCCAGCCCGGCTACATTAGTGAGTTCCAGACCAACCTGGCTACATAGTAAGGTGTCCTTCCAATCTCCTCATCACCCACCACCCACCTCAAATAAAGACCTTCTGTGGGAAAAGGGAAAGTCTGAGATAATAGCAGACCCAGCCTAGTGGACTCATTCAGCCGTTTGCCAGCAGTGACCATGCACAGAGAAGTCAGAGGCTTTGTAGAGGGTCTCTGTTTTAGAGAGACCAGGGTTGGGGCCATCTCACAAAAGAAAAAAACCTTCACTTTGTGCTTACTGGAGGGCACCATCTGTAACTGAAATGGATGATTTCTACTTAACATCCTGAATGAATGCTTCCAGGGTCTCTTCACAAAGCAAATGTTTAATGTCTAGTATTTAACCTTGTATGCAGTGTATCAATACCTTCCAGCCATTGTGCCTAGATATGTAGTATTTTTTTCATTAGAGACCACACACACACAGGCATCTATAATGGTTAGTGGCAGGGTTGGTGTTGGATATTTATTAGGTTATGTTACAACACAACACAGTGGTCACATAAAAAGGTTCTAGTTCATACAAACTAAACAGGTCACCTAATCTTAGAAATGTGGGGGAGAAAACTGAAATTTAACATGTTTTATAATGCCTTTGAATGGAGATTGATTGCCATACAAGCATTGTCAAAGGGCAAACTATCTGGGGTGTCAGCACTTTCATCTGAAAATAAGGTATACATCAAAACTTGTATAAATTCAATTCTGTATGCATGTACAGGTGCATTCATACACACACACACACACACACATACACACAAGTACACACGTGTGCATAAACGCTTACTCTCATTCAGCAGTTTATCAGCAGTGGCTCATGGAAGCAGCACATAGAAGTCAGAGGATCTATAGTGTGGTTTTAGAGAGACTTAGGGTATTGTCATCTCACAGTAAGAAACCACCACTTGGTGCTGGGCTCTGTGTGTGTGTGTGTGTGCATGTGCATATGCATGTGTTCTGACATCTTAGCACAGGACTCCATCACTCAGAAAAAAATGAAAAGTCCCTTCTTACTGTTCAGCTTCGTAGTTCCACCCCAGGGTCCCACAGTTACTCCATAGAGGATATTTGGAATTTTAGAGTAAGACAGAATAGTTAGTGATTTTCAGACTCCCTCCCCCCACCCCCAACACACTAGTACCTTGAAGTAGTTCACAGTTTCAACATTAGGTGGTGCTACATTCCTTTTGATGATGTCATCTCTCTCTAAGGTTGAGTTTGGGGACATAAAAGGCAAACACTGTGTGGCAGGTAATAGAGCGTAAGTAGTGTGATTGGAAGCATCCAGTCTGACCCTAAGACTTGAGAAGTTGCACAGGGCCTAACAGACGTGCATATCCTTTCCTAAGGACTTGTGATCTAAAAATAAATGTATACTTTTGTTTTTAGCCCTTAGTATTGTTTTCTTCAAATTCTTACTAGCTTGCAAAAGCAGCTACTTAGGAATTGTTTGAGCTTAACTATTTAATAAATGAGCTATTAGGTATTTTGTTTGGCCAAGAGACACTATGAAAACTTTCCAAGACTAATGAATTCATGGATCAAGAAAGTTTGGGAACCTTAACTCAACTGTGAACTATTATGCAGCCCATTGCAGTTGTAGCAATGTCTCGTTGACACATATGTTCTTGACTCTACCCTATCCATCCTGCCTGACAGGGGTGAGCTGCAATATCATGTTGCTTACACCCTCCCTTCAATATAGGAACTCTTTCCTTCTCAATAAATCCAAAAGGGTAGATATCCCCTACCAAGTAGGTAATAGTTAGTTCCTAAAATTGACTGTAAATAAAAAAAACCTCACAGTAAATTCGGATCACTTAGCCCTTTGGTTCCATTTCAAAACTGGAGTTGTAGTCTTGGGGATAGTAAATAAGTTAAATGAATCCCAGAACAGATTAAAAATTACACTTAAGAAAACATATTTTGAAATTAAATATTCAGAGAGGGAAAGTGGCTTTGTTTTATTTTTAAAGTCTCTCGAACAAATCCCAAGTGACATGACAAAGCAGAGTCAGCGCCGCAGATGACTTAGCGGTGCTTCTTGTTGTTGTTGTTGTTGTTATTGTTTTCGAGACAGGGTTTCTCTGTGTAGCCCTGGCTGTCCTGGAACTCACTCTGTAGACCAGGCTGGCCTTGAACTCAGAAATCCGCCTGCCTCTGCCTCCCAAGTGCTGGGATTAAAGCCGTGCGCCACCACCACC
>JADRCD010178536.1:0-49258 GCA_019843815.1 Montemys delectorum
CCCCCCATGAACTGCTATTGTCTTTACTATCCCTGAGAAACTCATATCACCCTCCTAATGCACTTGTGTTCTAGAATATCTTTTGCTACTGTATTTTTTTCTAAACATCTGTCCTTCTGTTGTAGCTTTTCACTCCCACTCCCTTCTCAGCTCATCACGGGTCTTTCCATCGATTGTCCTCATCCATCCTCAGCCTTTCATGGCATCCTACCTCCCAGTGGGCACACCGGATGCTCTACATATTTTCCCTCAGCACATTTGTAATCGTGTGGAGCCGTTGTGCCCAGGCCAGCAGTTTATAGCTGATGTCTCCAAGCTTGACATCTTTCCTAGATTCAGACGACTTTTGGAGGACTTTCAAACTCATATCACTAAACATTGAGGGTGGCCTACAATATATCTGCTAATGCAAAGTTACAATCATCTTAGGAAAATTAGTGTGAGAATTCTAAGATCTCTGAGCATATATTCCCATTCGCCCTGTCCTCTAAGATTAGAGAGTATTTTGCATAACAAATAAAGATCAAAATCGGAGACCCACAAGGAGATAAGAGCCAGTGGCAGCTAGGGGCTGGGTCTCCTGAATTGACACGGAGGAGACAATGCTGACTTGAACTCAGGACCTAGCAATGACTCTGGACGCATCTCTGCATGATGTAGAGTCCGTCTGAAGTCTGAAAGAAGTAACCTTCACTTAACATCAGCTTTTATGAAACAACACAAAAAAGTATATATGTGTATTCTCTGGTGTTTAAGTAAAACTGATGGTCAGCTACAGGTTAGGTTTTAGGAATGCCATAAACTTTTTATTTTAGGAAATTACACATTTGAAGATATATGCTAACTTCTTAAAGTTTTTATATGTGAGACCTTGGTTGTAGGCGGGGTTTGGAGGCTAGCCGTTTTCAGATAACAATAACTGATTCATTTGGCACTTTTAAAATATTGGTATTGACGTTTTGCAAGAGCTGATGCAAGCGAAGCTGCCTATCTCTATGTCTGTATCTGTGCCATCTTCACCTGAACATTAATCTCTGGGAGGATATGGATACAAATCCTTGTTGGCATTGTTCCAGTGTATCTTACGTACCTCCTGGGGAAATTCCAGCTATTGGGAAGGACTCTGCTGATGTTACATTGCTGATGTGAAATCAGGGCACAGTTTTGCTGATTTTAAAGCAAAGAAATATGTTACCAATTATGATCTCAAAGCGTTAGCTCTATTCTCCTGGAAACATCCATGTGTGGGAATCTGGAAAACAACACAACACATGATTAATTACCTTGCAGAGTTCAGCAAGAGAGCAGTTATGCAGGTCAAGTGTGCACAATTGGAGATAACAGGAACTATTCCAGGTGACTTCACCTTTTGAGCTCGATGGAAACCTCCTCCCTTTCTGGTCAGATTGCACCACAGATATCAATAGAATTCCTAGCCTATAAAAGAGGTTAATTTGTTTGGTGTGTCAGAAAGCTCTTGCCTGTAAAGAACAAGAGAAATTTCCCATTCCACTCTTCTTTGCAAGGTAATTGCAAGTAACTTTCATCATCATACAGTGTCCTCTTCGTCTGCAACCCAAGGAGACACAGGTTATGAGATATTTAGAAAGTTTCTCGGATGAGACACCCAGTCATTTCCACTAACCCCACTGACATTCATTTAGGCAGAGAAAGTTCTAGAAATACATGTCTAGGGAACAGCCATTGCAGTCACGGTATCAACAAATGCTCTTTGTAGAGCTTAAAGGATAATTACTGAACAAGGCTCAAATACAAGAAATGGCTGTACAGGAGTTTCTTTCACATGAGGAAATGAGATACCAAGTAACTTCATCACAGAAAACCATTAAGCAGAGGAGGGCACTTCATCCCTGTACTCTTGGATACTAAGGGTGAAAACCCTGCTCAAATCACTCAGGGGTTTCAGACTACACTCTTACGTTCTAGAAAAAGTTCCTTAGACTTAGAGACCACTAATTTCAGTTGTCCTATCAGTGAAGTGAGCTGACTGTTTTAGAAATAGATTCTAATGCAGAAATTCCAGGTTATTTCACTGGTTGAGAGGGCAGTCTCAAAACTGAGGAAGAGAACCAGTGAATAAGGATGTGCCTCAGCTAAGTTTAGCCTCAACCCGATTCACGTAGAGTTCTGAAATATAATTTGTACTACAGGGATGTCCCCTCTTTGAGTGGAAGCAGGTAGCTTATCCCCTGTTAGTGCTAAGCAGTAACCGTTTAGTGGCCGTTGGTTGACAAAAGGTGATTTGCAAAAAGTAGCCAGCCATGGTTGGGTAGGAGCTCGGTGTGGGTGCATGGGTCTACCCATGACACTAGCAAGAGGATCTGCTATGTATTAGATACAGAAAATAGGAGGAGTTGCCAGGAAGAGGCTCAATCTTGACAATAGGACAGCACACATGGAGCTAACCTGTGTGCTTCAGATCATAGGACACAGGACTGCAGATCTCTCACATGGCTTCTCAGACATGAAGGCATCATGGCCATCTTGTTAGGGGTGTTCCAACTGCTGACCTGTAGTCAACAAGAAAAAAAGCTGTGGTGTATTAGGTTTGCCACTGAGAAGTCCGGGACTAGGCAAACTTTGAGAGTATCATTTCTTCAGGCGCTAGAGTGCAGTAATTGAGATAAGACATAACTTCCTGGTGAAGTATTGAGTTAGTTGCCTTCCAACAACTTTCAGTGCATTGATAGTGCTGTAAGGGAGTTGACTATGGACCCAAGCATACATACGTAAGTGCTGTCGGAACAGTAATGGTGTTTCTCAAGTCTCCCATTTTGAGATTCAGGATATTAAAAGATGTCAGTTGACCCACAGGAAGGCCAGAAGGAAAAAAAGACTTTGTGGTCAGTTTCTGTTGAACAATTGGATGATTGTTAAGGTGGAGGAACAAACTGTGTAACACACCGCCTCCCTCTCATTGAGTTCTCCATAATCGCTAGCCTCTTTATCCTGTTAGTCGAGTGAGGCCTCTTCAGGTTACGTCCTGCAGCGGCGGCTATCTTGGATTGTTTCATAGGCGGTTGTGGTGCAGTCCTTTTGGAGCCTATTAAGTATGAAAAGCTGCTTTAGATGATGTCAATAGTCTCTAAAACAAAACAAACAAACAAAAACCTCCTCCCTGTTTTCTTTTCAGTACCATAATGCTACCTTTAACTGGGCCTATCTGTCAAAGAAGGAGTGTGTGAAATATGGAGGGAAGCTCGTGGGAAACAACTGTGACTTTGTGCCTGATATCACGCTCATGTCCTTCATCCTCTTCCTGGGCACTTACACCTCATCTATGGCTATGAAGAAGTTCAAAACCAGTCGTTATTTTCCAACCACAGTAAGTAGCTGGGGTATAAATAACTTTCATTCGATTTGCCTTGTATCACCACTAATGCAATTTTACAAAATGAAAGAAGGCGCCTCAGTTCAACGTGTCCAATAGTACTTTGTACATTTACATAATACATTCTGGTCTTTGCTCGTGTGCAGGCACACTTAATATAATTGTAGTTATGCCTCAAGAAATCTTCCAAAGATTTGCTTTCATATTTTGATCCTAACTTCTGCCTATAGTATTTGAAGGGAGAAATGTGTTGTACACAGTCTAAAAGCACATGACTGAAGAAAAGGACTCTTTTGGTCCATGATGTGTAAGTATATAAGCAGAAACTTTCAATATCCACCAGCAATTTTGATAGTGTAGAATTTCTCAATCATTGACATATGTGTATTTTAATACTGGAATACAGTCTATGGTCATAGACTAAAACTGTGTTGTACACTACGGTAGATGTAAGATATGGCTGCCATTTGAGCCAAACTTTCCTTCCCATAATACTGAATACTGTAACACCCAGAGTGTAAATGGGCTACATAGATCTCCTCTGCCATGCTAATGTGCTTGAGTGAATTTAAATTCAAAGCTACCATTCTTTGAGAGACTAAGATGAACATTTAGCTACTAAATGCCACTTTTTAGAGCCAGGAAATGAAAGTGAGCTACTCTTTTGCCTTTGTATGGTTTAAGAGGTCAGTGGTTCCAGGTAAACTGCATTAAACATGATTTAATATCAGTGACCTGTTGACCTCATGAAACTGCTTCACTGTGTTTTACAGAAGAGAATGCTAGTAGACAGGTACTCCCTTTTTAATCCCAAGAATATGAAAATTCATATATCCACTGTCATATAGGAAATTGTGGGCTTTCTGATTTCTTCTTATAAAATAGGGAATAAAGGAAGGCATGGCTAATGAGATGTCTAAATGTAGATAGCTCAAGAACTGAGCATTTTCCATAAAGAGAGATAAGGGAGGGGTTTACTTAATCTGATTAAAATAGACTTAATATAATGGTGTTTGGCAGGCTCAGAGCGAGTCTTTGTTTAAGCACACAATGTTTATACACACACATACACACACACACATACACACACACACACAGATACACACAGACACAGAGACACACACAGACACACACACACAGACACAGAGACACACACACACACACACACACACAGACACACACACAGACACACACACACACACAGACACTGAGACACACACACAGACACACACACATACGCGTGCACACACACTCACACACACATGGCATTGCCTGGAACCTGGCTCTGTAGGGAGTTCTTCTTCTCCCCATCTGCTGCTGTTGAAGGCTTCTTTCCTGTTCACTCCTGACAATTAGGGCCTGTTCCTGAGTGCATTTGACATTGTGGTCCCAGGACACACCCCTAGAGATGAGCTTAACCCCATTACTTCTTCAGTGGTTGAGTTTAAATAGAACAGATTCCTAGATATAAAGCTTAAGGACAATTTCTTCTGGATTGTGGTTTTTCCTTTGTAATTACCAATTCATGGGATCTTAGGTTTTGTTTGTTTTTGTTGCATTGTGATATGTTTTACAGATCATTACTTCTTGTAAAAGTTTAATGGGTTTTGAACATAGTCGGTGGAACTGTGGAAAATTTGTAAAGCTCTTAGATGTTATAATTTGTATAACTGGGTGAAAAGACCAACCATTTCTCTGTTTCTTATTTTAATTGATGAATAATTATGTACCTTTTATGGAACCCAGTATGATATTTTAGTTTGTGGTTTACATTGGTGAATGATTACATTAAGCTAATTAACATATCTGTAATTTCACATGGTTAAATCCTTTCTGCAATGAAAATAAAGTCTACTCTTGGCAATTTTGAACATAGTCAGCATGCTATGCAGTATATCTTAGGAATTCCTTCAGTGAAATGGAACTTTGCATGCTCAGGCTGCATCCTCTGTCCCTTTGCTCCCTGTCATCTTGGCCTGTGAGCCCCACTTTCTAAGTTCCCACATGTAAGTAAAATCACACAGTATTTGTCTTCTGTGTCTGACTTATTGTACTTTTCAAAAATGTCCTTCAGGTTCTCTCATTTTGTTTCAAATAATAGGATTTTCTCCCTTTAAAATTCCAAATAATATTCCTATATAACAGTATTGAAAATTACACACACACACACACACACACACACACAGTGCATCCTTGGGTAACATTTCCAATGTTACTGTGCTGTGTCTATTGTGAATGGTGCTGTGATGTAGGGAAGTGCACATAGTCTGTGGTACAATAATTTTATTTTCTTTCATTTTATGTTGAATGATAGGACTGTTGTATCACATGACAGTTCTCTTAATCCTTTGATGGAACCTTCCTCCATTTTCTATAACAAGCTAAACTAATTTACATTCCTAACAATAGATTGAAAGGATTCCCATTTCCCCATATCTGGGCCAAACCGGGTTATCCTTTGAGTTCATGTAAATGATGATCTTTAATCTATGTGGCTTCACTTCTCATTGTAGGCTGAATTTGCATTTCTCTGACTATTGGTGTCATTGAGCATATGTTCACATCTCTTGGCCTATAAGTCTTTTAAGTCTTTATTAAATATGCTGTCCATTTTTAAGTGTTTATATATGTTTTACTCTTGAGTTCCTTGTATACTCTTGGCATTACCCTTGTCAGGTAATCCATTGGTTGAATATGTGCCCAAGAGTAACTTGCTTGGTTACTCTGCTAATTATCCTGCTGAGCAGAAGCATTTGTGTTTGATTCATCTGATTTGACATTTAGCATTTTTCCTGTCTTTTTTGGAGTCGACTCTTGTAATAAAATTAAGTGTGATGTTAGATTATTTGTTTATTTGCAAATAAACATTGTCAAGCTCAGCATAACACCCTTTTAATGTTTTCTTTTAATACTTTTATGGTTTTGACCTCTTCAGTTAAGTAATCAATTTTGAGTTGATTTTTGCATGTGTGTGGTAATGTTCTATTTTCCTTCTTCTGCATGTGGCCATCCCATTTTTCTAACATCAATCATTGAGGTGTCTTTTTCTCTCCATCATACACACTTGGAGCCTTGGTTGGAAATCAACTAATGGCTGATGTCTAGGATTGGGTTCTGCTCCACGAGTCTGTATGCTTTTCTATTATATTATAGTATATTTAGAAGGGATTGCTTATCTTCATGGTGTATTGAGAAGTGAGGTGTTTTGATGGCTACAGTTGTATTCTTTGCTTGGCTATTGCTATGCTGTGTACTTCCATATAAATTTTAGAATTTTCTTTCTGTTTCCCTGAAAAAATGTCACTGGAATTTTTATAAGCATTGCATTATATTTCTTTGGGTAGTATGTGCATTTTAACATTATTTATTTTTCTAGTCCATGAACATGGGATATCTTTTCATTTATTTGTGTTATCATCAATTTCCTTCATTAGCTTTTTAAGATAGATTTAAAAGTTTTTATATATTATATCTTGTTTACATTTATTACTCAGTATTTCATTATTTGTAGCTAATATAAATAGAATTGTCTTCCCTTCATGATCTTAATTTTTTCATGCATGGATACATTGTATTTAAGTATTTTCCTCACCTTCTTCTTCCCTTAAAACTCCTCCTGTGTCTCCCATAACAATCCTCTCTTGAATTATGGTCTCTTCTGTAATTTTCTCGTATTTTGTACACATGCATACACTCACACGCCCTACAGAGTCTTGCCTATATACACATGTATTTCAGACTGTCCATTTACTATTGGATAACCTATCAGAGAGCTCACCCCTGAAGAAAACCAACCCATAGTTCAATAACTATTGTCTACCTGTAGATCCTCATCTAAGGGTGGGGTCTTATGAACTTGAT
Source organism: Montemys delectorum (assembly GCA_019843815.1). Taxonomy (NCBI): domain Eukaryota; kingdom Metazoa; phylum Chordata; class Mammalia; order Rodentia; family Muridae; genus Montemys; species Montemys delectorum. Next base: position 7,214 of record JADRCD010178536.1, read on the forward strand.
TTTGTTTTTGCAGAGTTTGTAATAATGCATAGAAAAAACAGAGGTATTGTATATTGATTTTATATTCTTAATTTTACTGAATTTCATCAGTTCTGGCTTTTTTTTGTTTTATTTTGATGGAATATCTAGGGCTTTCTGTCAATCAGACCACATTGTCTGTGTGCTAACTTCCTTTTGTGCTTGGATGCTTTTTAGTCCTGGTATAGACTGAGACTTAGAGTACCCTGTAGTCTGTGGACACAGAGGCTGGCCTGGAGCTGAGTGGGCCTAGAGATCAAGACATCATAGGGGCTGAGTCCATTGTTCCTAACCTGTTACTGGGGGGTGCTTTGTACCCAAGATTCTGAGGCTAGTCTAGTGCAGAATGGATAGTAGACTCAGTTATAGCGAAGTTACAGAACTTTGGGCTGGTGATCCAGACTAGCTCTGCACAGTCCTTTGTACTCAACTAGTGGCTGAGGTCATGGGAGCTCATCTGGTCCTCACACTCATTTTCTTGGGGCATAGTCAGCATTTGTGTCTCAGGGCTTATGCCCTGTGCTTCTCTCCAGGCACTGTTTCTGCCTCCAAGTCACATTGCCTGGGTTTGGAGAAGGTGATGGATATAGCATATGATTTTCTTTTTAACTTACCTGTGTCTTAACTTACCTGTAGTCTAGACAGGTGTGCTATGTAATCACTCATCCGGCTTTCTTAGGCCTGGAAAAGCTATTTCTGGGGTAGAGAGTTGCTCCATCTGATGTTTCTGTGGGAGGAAGAGCATGGGGAAGTCCTGTGCCACCATCTTTCTAGCTGACCTCACTGCCCTATAGTGATCATCTTAACTGTACACGTAAATATAACTTTTATCTTGTAACAGTAACCCCAAAATTCAGCCTTTGAGAAAAGTCTATCACGTAAGCTTAATTTGTAATAAGATAAATTTTTGCTATTGACAAATGCCACCTGAAAAAGTCAGAAAACTGAGAAAACAGAAAAGTAGTAATAACCTAGTTATGATTTCTTTTGAGATGGTTTCTAACTGCTCTGTTGCCGTTGCTTACATGCATCTTATAAGCAAATGTAAATAATACTACACATATAATATGTGCACATATGTAACACTGTTTATCTCTCACTTATTAAAATGTGCTTAATTCAACCTCTCATATAGGTGGGTGGCCTTTGTGCATTGAAACAGACAAGTGTGTAGGTTGCTGAGCTTGCACATTAACAATGAAAACATACAAGAGATAATTAACAATGCTTAACAGAAGATAATTGTTTCATTCCTGTATGTTTGTATGACTTGTTAGTTAACCCTACGAACTGTTTGAAAATTATTAAAAGTTTTTATTTTGTCCCTTATATCAACCTTACACTAGGTGCTCGGTATGTGCTGACTTGTAGACTCGCTCAGATAGCAGTACATGCTGTATTTTGTGAGGAGAGCTTAGAGATAGGAATCCAGGTAGATTCTCACAGCAGCACTACCACAAACGAACAGCGTGCCCTCTGATGCCCAACTGCAGACTTAGTATCCTCACCTACAAGGGGAGGGCTCTGTAGACAATAATTAATCTTGTTTTAAGTGCAAATAGTCCTGTATTTTTAAATGGAGCTTTGAGGCTTCATCTCCTACGTGGATACACGCTCTGTATCCTACACATCCATAGAGTAACAATCACACCTTGAAACTTCCCAAAGTTGACGATGATCTTGCTGTTCAGGCCAGGCCTTCTTGTACAGAGGCTGAGTCTCTCTCTGTCGATGACTCACAGGTAGCACACAGATAATTCAGAAAACGGGTTACTTTCTTTCCACAATTGACCTGCTTCTCCCTGTATATGCTATCTCAGCTGGTTAAACAAAATGAAACAAGACAAGCCATCGTCCTGGCCACCATGGTCAAAATCTTACAATGATACCTGGGGTCAGTGTCCCAGTGTGAATCAAATAATAAACTCAAATTAGGATCATTTGAAATGATCATTTAGGATGGTGTGATGGAAGGTATTATTTACAAAGCTGAGTTTGGGGAGTTTGGTATCATAGTGCTAGTAACGGTGGAATTGCTTCTATCCTGGGCACAGAGAATGTGCAAAGGGGTGATGGATGAAACCTAGAATGAAAGGAAAGGGCAGAGAAAGATCCTGAGAAATGATGTGAACGTAGGCTTGAGGAGTCAGTCTGTCAGGTTATCTTAAGGGGAACCAATTAGAGCAATCAATACCCTAATTATATACCTCCCTCCCTCCCTACTTCCCTACCTTCCTATCATTCATATGTCTGTCTGTCTGTCTGTCTGTCTGTCTGTCTGTCTGTCTGTCTCAACCGACTTCTCTCTCCTCCTCCTACCCGCTTCTGCCTCCCTTTCTCTTTCCTCCATCCCTTTCTATTTCTCTCTCTTTCTGTACCATTTTCATCTAGACCCAGATGGAATCCAGAAGTCAAAGGAACAGAGAATTAGATGATAAACTAGTGTAGAAAACTAAGATGCCCATTCCATGCTTTTCATATTCCAAGCTTTTCATTTTCATATCGAACTTCTTATTGATTGCTTTACCCTTTCCCTTTACACCAACACTTAGTGTGGTCTTCATTGCCTTTGACTAGACTAGTTCAGTGACTCATTCCCTTTCAGGATCTCATTGACCCAATAACAATCCATCAGTATAAGCACTTTGAATGAAACAGACATAATTAGTATATGAGGCCAGCTAGAGCCTCAACAATTGATAGAACACAGCTAGAATGCCAGAGTTCCACTGGTGCCTAGTGTTCCCCATTCTTTGCAGAGGGGCACATCAGTCCTCTATCCTGTACTGTGACTGGTCTATTAGATCAGCCTCAAAGTCAGAATCATTTAGCGTCAAACTTCTAGGAGGAACATCACGGCATAATGTGTGATTGTCTGTGGCAGATGGCTCAAGGCACTCACATGAATGTTCTTCAGGAGTCCCACACCAGCAAATGATTGCCAGCATGGAACAATGCTTCTATTGCTGCATACTTGGAACAAAAGAAAAGGAGAGCTTAAAGATACAGCAGGATCGGATCATGACAAGAGTTAGAAATCCATAGAATACTATGAATTAGGCAAAACAAATGGTTCTTTGATACAGATGCACTCCATGTGGCTGGCTCAAGTGTGCAGTAGGCATAAGGATGCTTTCTTCCAAGGATCACTCACAGAAAGGAGTTTAAAATCTAAGTCTGGAGTACTCATAGTCTACTGCTACATATACATTCCAGTTATACAAATAATAATCCCTATTCCAGCTACTATCAATAGCTATAGTACTTTCCACGTTATGTTTAGATGGTACAAATTATTCATTGATACTACTATTGTGTATCTTATTAACTAGGGTATTCATCCCATATGGAACAAAGTAATGGTTATTCTAAGGCTTGTTTTACATTAGACTAGGTGAAGAACACCAAGATGAATAATCCAAGAGCCTGGTACCTAATGGGCACTTAATATATTTAACTTATTGTTAAGTAAGTTGTATTTTGTCCTCTCAGATAAGGCTGGCTTTTGCTTTGTCATTATTTCCATTTATACTAAAGATCTCCAGAGAAATCCCATTTTAGATCCATTTTATGGCCTATGGTGAGAGTGGATCTTGAGAAACTGCCATTAGGTATTAAAACAAAGTATAGCAATTCCAGAATTTAAATGAAAACAAAATGGACATTTTAGCTATGTGATACATTTGTTTTTATGCTCATAAACAACAGGAAAATATAAGGCTCCACAGGTAGTTAAGATTCTCAAACCCTGATTCTTGTCTGACAGCTTGGCTATCACTGGCCTATTGAAATTGGTTGTGTTTTGAGTTAAGAGGTATGTATTTTGTAAACAGTTCTTTCTAAGAGGTGAGTGACATTCCTCTTCTGTTTTCTTTTTTCTTAGAATTTTCTTGTTGAAAGGTAAAAACTGTCAAACTAAAGTAACTAACATATTACAAGTGAATAGGAAATAATATGTGTATATTCTATGTTGCATTCTGATGGTGGAAAAGCTGCGTGACATTTGTATAGTTCAAAGTATCAGGCCATATCCCATCATTGAAGTTCATTAAAATATGATTTTTCATATTTTAACTGAAATGTCACTGAACATGTCAGATTTTTTTCCCAGTCCTTTTTGATATTTTATACCTAGGAAAGTCATTTTGAAAGTCAAATTTGCTTTTGTGTAATATTTTTTTCATATTTATTTCACAAAGAATGACAGACAGACACTTAGTTATAAATACAATCCAGTTTGTTAATACATTTTTACATGCACTACAAATATGTCAGCTCTCAAAGATAGATGACAAAAAAACTTCAGTTAACTTGAAGTGAGCCCCAATTAAAGTTAAGTTCAGAGTTATACGGCTGGCCACAGTGTTGGGAGAGGGCTTCTCATGATGGCACAGAGGCAGGCTACAGAAAGAATAAGCCATGCCCTGGGACCATGCAACCCTCCTGGTTCAAAGCATGTTCACCTAACTTGTCCATCATAGGAGAGTCAAAAGCCTTCAGATCTGTGCAGGAAAACAAGAGTTTCTGGTTTCTAGGTTGTCAAATTACTAATTAGCCATGCAGAGCTAAATTCTTGAATTTTAATATACATTCTGAAATTAATTTTCTTTATCGGACCTGAACCCCTTTATTATAATGGCTTGAGGTACATCCAAGAAGACCTTAGGGAAAAGTGTTGGGCTGTAGTATCTTACTGGATTCTAATGTTCAGTTTCAGTGCTATCAAGGATAATCTTGCCTCTAAGTGTCTGAAAAGCTATGGTCTTCACGATGCTGAAGAGGCTCTGGAACAAGAACCCTGCATCCCATAGCCAGACACAAATCTGTCTTTTCCCTTCCACATCCCCTGTTCACAGCTCCCACTCCCAGGAGTTACACAGGCAAGTTGAGGTTTCCCTTTGTATCATAGACTTGGAACATTGTAAGACATTCTCACCACAGCTTTTCAGGGAGGCTGAAAAAGAAAATCAACATTTTTTTTTTTGTGATACATCCCCTAAGTCTTGACCTCTCTGGTTACCGTTCCCTATATCAGCCTAAGATTTTTCTGTTTTCCCTATCAAGGACCAAGATTGGATCATAATTTTTTTCCCATGTAGTCTGATTACTTGTTTCTTGGGATTATTTTTTCTGTACTTGTTTGGTTCCTTGTTCTTCTGCCCAGTTTTGAGGCAGGATAGGAGCAATGTTCTGCTAGTGGTTACTGTATTCTAAGTCTCCTCGCTGGACCAATTCACTAGGCCTACAGAGGAAGATTCTACCGGCAGGTATTGCCCCACCCTGAAAAATTATCCTGCCTACTTCCTATTTCCTCCAAATCTCCCTGACTTGAAGTTTATAGAATTAAATCCATACAGTCCAAACCAGGCTTTTCTTTTGTTGGATGTGGAATATAGTGTGCATCACTGGATCAAAATACATTGAATTAAGATCACTACAATAAGTAATGTTAATGCTTAAAAAAAAAGCAACAAGCTTTACAGTATTGACTACTAGCGAGATTAAATTTCAAAATGATCATGCCGTTCTGTGCCTCAGACTGCCAAAAGGCACATATTTGTCTAGTGGACTTTTTTCTTTTAGAATAAATGCCTTTTTTTTTTTTTACACTATTGTTTAGAACTTGCAGGCACCAGTCTCATTAGAGGACTTGACATCATGGATTAATATTTACTGAGAGCCCACAGGGTGCCTGCTGCTGCTATACTTGTCTTTCCCTAGCAGCTCCATCCATTGAGAACAGCTCCGCAGGCTCACAGCACCCACCCCAGCCCCAGTTAATTTAAGAGCAGCTGCGGTCCTTGCAAAGTGAAAACTGAATGTCCTCTGGGGCCTCCTAGGAACCAAATTTATTTTTTCTCTATAAATTAACTAGCTCTCGCTGTTGGTGTCTCCATGATTATGACTCCCTCAATAATTAATATGGTATCATCCTTCATAAAAAGTGCATTTATAATAGATTTATAAGGTTGTTTTTGCTCAAGAATAAAAGAACAGCATATGATTATTGGAATTGTCTTTCTCATCCACTTAATTTCTTCTTTACTTTGGTAGTTTAAATATTTAATATGGTTGCACCATACTAGAGTAATTGAGATATTTTCTAATTTATTTTTGCAGAGGATAGAAAATAATTTTCAATTTCTTTTTACTAGTAAAAAATGGCAAAGAAATGTAAAAACTAGTCATAGTACACAAAGATCATTACAGTCTTATTTTAGACATGTTTCTTTTTTGTAAGTTACAGTACCACACATAGTTTATCCATGTACCATGAAAAGCAATTTCTAAAAACATCAAAGTTTTGCTTTCTATAAATTATCTTTATTTATTTTTTCTCAGATTGGGATAATTTATATCCATAAGACATTGAAGGTTAGCCTGAAGGTACCCAGTACTGTATTTGGATGGACAGTTGTTAAGTGTCCATCCAAACTAAGCCTGAGTTCCTTGATCCATAGGCTTGGGCATAAGATCTCATAAAGAAAAACAAAAACAAAAACAAAATTATAGTTTTCTCATGAAAGCATTTATCCCTCTACTCTTAACTTTCATGGATAGTCATTACTAGAGAATTGCAAAATATGAATTTCTAGATTCATTTTTGTTCTTATTAATGAGTTGACTTATGTAAATGTTGTTTTGAAAGAGAAAACAATGAAAAAATAATATGCTTTTTTTTTTCTAAATGTGTTTGGAAATATGAGAATGGCCCAAAGAAAGAAACTCTTACTGTCTGTCTTCAAATCAGACCCAATGATGCCTATGCACAGGCCCTAGACTCAGTGTTATCTAGTTGATTTGACCTCTTTAGATCCATTCTGATTCTGGAGTCAGTTTTCCAGTTAATTTTAGTAAGTCCTGAATACCCTGCTAACATAGCATCCCACCTACCTTTCCATATTAGAAGATTCAGTATTAAATAAATACAGACCAGCGTTGAAGAAAGGCAATGCCCCTGACGTGAATGTTAAAGCTGGATCCTGCGTCCCTTAGACATGAATTACCTAACCATAAACACCCCTAGGAGTGATTTTTGCAGTTCCTCAAATATATGTTATATGATTTAAGAGGAAGGAGGATAAATATGAGTTAATATGTTGCAGAGACTGCCGTAGCTCTGCCTGAGATTTTAAGTGAGGTTTAGCATCATTTATAGGGTTACTTTTTGTCCTCTATAAATTTTAAGAACTATAATTCTTAAAGTTTTTTAGAATTTGTCTTTTCAGCAACTTTTACGCCCATGTTGTAATAGTGATACAACAAGATGTCCCTTGCCCAGAAATCCTACTAGAATCAATATGTGTGCGCGCACATACATATTACATGAATGTGTATATACATACACATATATAATGCATATATGTATGCCCACATTCCCAGTACTCATTAATTTGTCTTATCAAATTATCAAAAACATAGTAGCTTAGAACAATAAAAAACTGGATTTAAGAGGCAGCTCTGGAGGTTCAAATTAAAATAATGGAGGTTATTGATCTCAGTAGAGGACTGATAATCACAGTGTGAGAAGGACCGTGTCCCTCTGCAGGCTCTAGAGGATGACACATTTCCTGCCCCATGTAAGCATTGTCGGCACTAACCTGAGCTAGGGCCCCTTCATTCAACTTTAAGGCCAGGGATGGCTGCTTAGACTTCCTCACACTTTAATGCTTTGACTCATATTGTAGCCCAGGTTGGCCTGGAACTTGCTCTTTATCCAGACTTACTCCAAATTCACGGCAATCCATGACAGAGGTACCTGAGACGACAGACCACCGATGTAAAGCAAAGGAACCGTGAAAGATGCTAAAATAACAAGCCGTAGGAGGTAAAGTAGTATGATCCTATGCACATTTTCAAGATAATTGCCATATTGTTAGTTGGTTGGCAAGCTATTTCTTTTATCCTTAACAATAGGGCAAATTAAGGTGCCATCAAGTAAAATGGAAAACACTGGTCAAAGAGAGGGTCTAGGCAGCAGTGGTCAGGCAGGCTGGGCTGGGAAGCTGAGCCAGACGAGATTACTTAATTTTTTTGACATAATTTTGAGATTCCACTAAGAAGTACTTCCAAGTAGAAGTATCAAACAGATAGATGGTTCTGGAATTTAGAGGAGTGATTAGTCCCAAAAGCTATCAATTTTTAAGTATGGGACTGAAGAAAATAGAGCCTAAATAGAAGGTAAAGTGCCTAAATAGAGGCAAGAACATGACGAGAGAGGGAGAGTCGAGAAGAATCCAGCAGACTAGCCTGGATATAACCAGTGGAGGAGGAGTCTGGGAAGTCTACTAGACTCAGTTTCCAAAACGTCTCCAGAGGATTCCTAGATCAAAACAGTACAGCTGTGAAATCTGACCTTGGTTGTCTGGGCTGTTTCCCATGCAAGCACTCTGCTCTTAGAAGGAGGCTCTGAATCACTTAGAATTCTGTGTTTGCTTTCTGTCCATGTAATGTTGGATTTATACCATTGAATGAGATACTTCAGAGAATAAATATTAATGTCATTTTTAAAGGGCAATGCATTTATATAAAAATGTGTGGGCTACAAGAATCAGAAGGGAACGAGAAATGCAGTAGTTTGCTAAGTCACACAAAAGGACAGTTATAGGAGATTTGGCTAGTTTATATTCTTTTGAATATTGTCAACAGCAGCAAATTGTTTTCCCTTTGAGTATGGATTTAGCCTTCTACATTAGCCAGAGTCATTTGTATGTTAGGTAGAGTGAAATTGGCAAATCGATTTTACATTCTGGATGGTAATTTGGCATTATGTCCCCAAAGCCTTAAATTTCTATATACACATCGACAGGACAATTCTGCCCATAGTAGTTTATTCCAAGTAAATAGCCCCAAGTGTTTGCAAATATTTCTTTATAATATTTTTTCATGGTCTAGAAAAGTTGGCAGCAATCTAAATATGAGGATATTAGGAAAAAATGATCTTTGTATATCTGTTCAGCATAATACTTTGACATTATTAAAGTTGCTGTTACAGAAAACATCAAAGGAAACAGGAAAAACTGTGAAAGAGACATACAAAACAGAATGTGAGAACAGAAGTGTAGATGTTCATGGCTCTAATTCTAGCATTTGTGAGGCTGATGCAGGAAGATCTCATCTTTGAGGCCAACCTGGAACCTCAAAGGGAGATCTTATTTCTAAACAACAATAAAACAAACAAAACCATCTAAATATCAAAGGTTATATGTCCACTTACCTGTCAATAACCTCATATTCAACAGAAGTATATGTTTTCTTATATTTCAGATGTTAGAGTTTATTTCTATGGAGAAAAATTGAGAAATACTTTTAAATTTTTTTCCAAATATGCTACAAGGACCACCTATCAGTTTTTGAAGTGGGAAAAGTAAAAAAAAATTAAATAAATTTAAATAGGAAAGAATCATGGATAGTTCAGATAAATACATGATGGTTAATATGTATAATCTAGTAAATATCCATTAATTTAATAATAAAATCATAAAAGATATTTTTAAATTATTTGAAAAAATGGCAACACCAATGAAATAATAAAATAACTCCCAATAGAATAGGAAGAAGACAATATTGCTTTGGATTTGAAATTGGATTTGGAAGGTTTTTTTGAGGGTTGAGGCATATTTTAAATTGAGTTATTTAGCTAGGTGTGGTGGTGCATGCCTTTAATTCCAGCACTTTAGAGTCAGAGGCAGTTGGATCTCAATGAGTTTGAAGCTACCCTGGTCTACATTGTGAGTTTCAGGAGAGCCAAGGCTATGTGGAGAGACTCTGTCTCCGAAAAAAAGGAAAGAAGGAGGGACAGAGGGAGGGAGAGAGGGAAGGAAAGAAAGAGGGGGAAAGGGAGAGAGGGAGGAAGAATGAAAATGAGGTATGATTTCCATAGCAAAGTAATCATGGTTTCATAGTTCAACAAGTTTTGGAAAATATTATATAGCTCATATTTAAAATATAGTTGTAAATTGTTATGACAAATCATTTCTTTCATATAAAAGACCTTGAATGGTTTCTAAGCATTTTAGAGGGGAATTTTTTTCTCATGATAGTTTCCATCTTGGGCCTTGATCTCACTCCCAGAGCATACATGCCTCATGTCTCATATCGATCACTTTTATTAGACCTTAATAGAGGATGGGTTTGTTCTGTCATGGTTCAGGCATACAGTCCCTCACAACTGGGAAGGCATGGTTGCTGTGCCATCGATTGGATTGGATACTGTAGGACGGACTGTGAGGCTATGCCTTTCCAAATGGCAACTAACCAGAATCAGGACAAAGTTTCCACTCCAAGGAGCCAATTCAGAGTTCAACCCTCTATCAGGTAGACCTCAGATCTTCCCAAACAATGTTATCATCTGGAAAACTGGTGAAAATCACATAAGCCCGAGGGAAACATTTCTAATCTAAAGCATAACAAGGGCCAAGTTAGACGCTCCACAAGTAAACTGAGTGCTGACATCCAGTTCACCATGTTGGACTGGCAAGGTAGACAACTTACAATAAACCCAAGATATGGTCTCTTCTCTGCCAGGTGCCATTAGTGACCACAGTGCAGAGAGAAGCCACAGCTGGACAGATAGATCTGGGGAACTCAGACCACGGAATTGCATTAGCATCCTTCTCTTTTACAGAAAAGGGAGTAAACTGTATTTTAAAATAACTGTTCCCACTCTTTGGATGAGTTATAGGATATTTAAATTGTTTGGCTAGATTTTTTTGTGGGTGAGGATTGTGGGAATAAATACATTTTAGTAAGAGCTTTAGTAGACTTGAGTGAGCTCTGATGGTAGAGGGATTTGTGGCCTTCCAGAATGAGATGGTTGTAACACTCTAATGTAGCACTGAAACTGCTTCCCAGAACCAACCTTTACCACGATATCCCAAACTATTATTGTCAACACTGCTTACATCCAGAACTGAAGTCAACTGAAGCATCAATTCTAGGGATTTCCAATGAAAATAGTCTTGGCAGAGCAGCTCCATAGGATTGCTGGACTTGGATGTTTTTGTTTCTTAGATTTAACGATCCATCTCAGAGACTTCTTGGCAGTAGATAATCTAATTATTTGAGTGGTCTTTGCAGTCAAGAGTCCTCCTGGAACACAAAATAACAATAATAATTTATCCAGATATTAGGTTGAGTAATTTCATGGTTAATCATATTTAATTCTGATAAAGAGAACCAATGTGACGTTGCCAGTATTATTCTCAACTGTTTTGCAGATAAAGCAATTGAAGCCAATAAAGGCTTTGCATTTGATTCCTGTCATCTGCTTTGGACATCGTTGTGTGTAACTGAAGTGAACTCATTTCAGATAGCTGGTCTCCACTTCTATAGCATGTTACTTCATAAGCAAACTAGAGCTAACAGAATCTGGCCTTCAGGGGAGCTCCTTAGAGCATGCTGCAGCATCATGTAATGTCCATTCCTTGCTTTAGCTCCTTCTGAACACGCAGAGATAATTTCTCCTCCTGGAGCCTATTTATCTTAAACCTCATACTTCCTTAGCCCACCTTTGCCATTCAGCAGCATCAGAAAACTGACCATTCTCCTTGAGAGAGATTGATGTTGGAACCAACCTCAATTTTTACCTAGGAGAAATCTTTGTTGGCTGAAACATGGCTTGGGGCTTCATGAAGATATGGATTCTCTCTCTTTTATCCACTAAGATGTTCTTACCACAAAACAAAATATTAGGAACCGAATAGTTCTTAATGAACAGTCCAGTGACACACTACTGTCATCTCTCCATGAGTGTCTGCTCTTGTCAAGCTATTAGGCCCTGAGTACTGTCTCTAGTAACAGCAGCGAATCCCTATCACAACCAAAAAGTCCTGTGCTCCCCTTAATGACTTTAAATAGCCATTCTGCACCTCTTCATGAGAAAGCGCAGGGTGTAGTGCTCAGATCTTGTCCTGACCAGAGAAGGCACTTAGGATATTGGATGCCCAAATAATGTTGATTACACTTTAACAATGAAGAGATTTCTCATATCAAGGAATGTTCCAACCCTAGCACAATAAGGAGTGGTTTCTTAGGCAAAATTTTGTGCAGCCTTCAGTTCCTATCTCTGGACTTTAATGTGGATCTTGATGCTGACATTTCTCAATAGCCTGGAACTCAGAATCTTCTTCTGATAGATTTGTATCATCTTCAGGTTACTTACTGGGATTTTCATTTGTGCTTCATCAAATAAGAGTGATCTCTATAGGTTCATATTTCTGAATGCTTAGTCACCAGGAAATGGAACTGTTTGAAAAGATTATAAAGATTAAGATGTGTGGCTTTATTGGAGGTGTGACCTTGTTGGAAGAGCTGTGGCATGATTGGAGAAAGTGTGTCACTGGGGGTGGGCTTTGAGGTTTCAAAAGCCCAAGCTAGGCACAGGCTCTTTCTCTCTGCCTTCAAATCAGGATGTAGAACTCTAAGCTCCTTCTCCAGCACCATGTCTGTCTTTGTATCATGTGATAATAATGGACTAACCTCTGAAACAATAAGTAAGCCTCCAGTTAAAAGCTTTCTTTTTACAATAGTTGCCTTGATCATGGTATTTCTTTTTTTTTAAGTTTTATTGCATTATAATGAGAAAAGTTGCATGATTTCAATTTATCTGAATTTGTTAACATTTAAAAACATATTTTAAGTAAATAGAATTAAATCACATTCTTGTTTTCCTTTTGTACCCCAACTCCTCCCAGAGATGCCCCTTCAATACCTACAATACCTTTTTTTGTCATATTCTTTAAAACTTATAAAATATTATAACAATAGAAATGAGTATTATAAAAGTTGTTTGATATAAAACAATTTAACAGTCTTATGTAGATACTTGTCTACGGCAATACTGAAAATACATACATTTTTCTCAATAGAAATTTTAAATAACTCCAAACATATTAACTGTGTATTTCAAAATAATACATCACTACTAATATTTTCTTAAATTAACATAAATATATAAAGTGTTTTTGTTTGTTTGTTTGTTTTGTATTTAGTAGAGCTTAAAATCTTGGCTCTTCCTGTGGTAACTTGATACAAGAGTTACAAACATCAAGCAAAGCATTCAGTCTTACTCTTTGTTGTTCTCTTACAAGCCACCTCCCAATTTAATTGTCTACATTTCTTTTGGGTATATAAATACTTTTAAAATTTGTAAGCTGTTCTGAAAACCATAGTATAGTATAAAAACATGAAATAAACAATACTACTAATAGAGAGGTTGAGATAGGAGAAGCAAGATCTCAAGACCATTATGTTGTACACAGCAAGACTCTGTCATGAACAAACAAGCTGAAAGTGTATATGGATTGTGCAATATTGGACCTATTTCTCCAATTACCAAATTAGAGAGACCATTGGATGACAGTCAATAAATTTCTAATTCCTCATATTTTTGGATTTCAATCAATTAGGATATGTTGGTAATATTAATTTTCATATTAAGATATTAAGAAAAAGTAATTGTTACTTCCTGTTTTCTTTGTTGTAAGAGGTGGAATTAGATATGTGTGGATTTGTTGAAAGATTACTTTCTTGCTTCTTCTAGGATGTAGTTTTGTTCCTTATGTTGATGTTTTCCATCTATTATCCATTGTAGGGCTGAATTTGTGGAAAGATATTGTGTAAATTTTGTTTTGTCATGGAATATCTTGTTTTATCCATCTATGGTAACTGAGAGTTTTGCTGGGTATAGTAGCCTGGGCTGGCATTTATGTTCTTGTAGGGTCTGTATGACATCTGCCAAGGATCTTCTAGCTTTCATAGTCTCTGGTGAGAAGTCTGGTATAATTCTGATAGGCCTGCCTTTGTATGTTACTAGACCTTTTTCCCTTATTGCTTTTAAAATTCTTTCTTTGTTTAGTTCATTTAGTGTTTTTATTATTATGTGACGGGAGGAATTTCTTTTCTGGTCCAGTCTATTTGGAGTTCTGTAGGCTTCTTGTATGTTCATGGGCATCTCTTTCTTTAGGTTAGGAAAGTTTTCTTCTATAATTTTGTTGAAGATGTTTACTGGCCCTATATGTTGGGAGTCTTCACTCTCTTTTACATCTATTATCCTTAGGTTTGGTCTTCTCATTGTGTCCTGGATTTCCTGGATGTTCTGGGTTAGGAGCTTTTTATTTTTTGCATTTTCTTTGACTGTTGTGTCAATATTTTCTATGGTGTCTTCTGCCCCTGAGATTCTCTCTTCTATCTCTTGTATTCTGTTGGTGATGCTTGCATCTACGACTCCTGATTTCTTTCCTAGGTTTTCTAACACCAGGGTTGTCTCTCTTTCTGATTTCTTTATTGTTTCTATTTCAATTTTTAGATTCTGGATGGTTTTTCTCATTTCCTTCACCTGTTTGATTGTGTTCTCCTGGAGTTCTTTAAGGGATTTTTGTGTTTCCTCTTGAAGGGCTTCTAGCTGTTTACCTGTGTTCTCTTGTATTTCTTTGAGGGTGCTATTTATGTCTTTCTTAAAGTCCTGTATCATCCTCATGGGAAGTGGTTTTATATCTGAATCTTGCTTTTCTGGTTTGATGGTGTGTCCAGGACTTGCAATGGTGGGAGTATTGAGTTCTGATGATGCCAAGTAACCTTGGTTTGTGTTGCTTATATTCTTATGCTTGCCCCGCATCATCTGGTTATCTCTACTGCTACCTGCCCTTGCTAAATCTAACTGGAGCCTGTCCTTCCTGTGATCCTGGTTGTATCAGAACTCCTCAGAGTCAAGGTGTCTCTGGGATCCTGTGATTCTGGGATCCTGTGACCCTAGGCTTGTTAGGTCACCTGGGAGTGGAGCTTCCTCTGGGTGTTTTGGGAATGACTGCAGAGTTTGTGCCCAAGGTCTGCTCAGGGCACCAGCCGGCCCAGACAGACCAGAAGCAACCCGAGCCACAGGGCTGGCAGAGTTCCTGTGTGCCTGGGTCCTGCTGGTCCCAGTTACTCCTAGTGTTGGGACAGATGTTGTGTCCTCCTCACCTCTGATCCTGGGAGTGTTAGAGCTCCTGGGAGTGGAGCTTCCTCTCGATCATGGTATTTCTTAAGAGCAATAGGACAGTGACTGAGACACTGTTTAATTTATTACTTATAATGCTACTTTCCAGATAAGCTGATTTCTATCTCAATGTGTAGTGTGTGCTTAGATTTTATTCTTATCTAAATATCTTTCATGCTATACTTAGGACAAAGAATATATACTGTTTGAGTAATCTCTCCTATGTCCAGCCAGAGGATAATTTGTTGATAAATTCTTAGTAAATATCAAATTCCTTTTCACTTCAAACATAGGTACTAGCTTGTGTGTGTGTGTGTGTGGTACTAAATAGTCCTTTATTTCCTTTTCTTTTTCTTTTTTTTTTTTAGGCAAGAAAACTGATCAGTGATTTTGCCATCATCCTGTCCATTCTCATATTCTGTGTAATAGATGCCCTAGTTGGTGTGGACACTCCGAAGCTCATTGTGCCAAGTGAGTTCAAGGTGAGCGAGTGTCCTTTTAGCTTGTTGTTCAAACTCTTTCTTTCTTTTCCTTTATTGTGGTTTATTCTGAATCTTCAGTCGGTTTTGTGTAATTACCCATTTTTCCCTCAAAGCAATTCCCTGTTAGGCTCATTTACACATAGTCTAATTTCTTCACTAAAATTAAATGCCACAGTGAGGATCAAATTCAGGATTCAGGTTTTACTTACTTTCATTTTCAAATAGCATATTGTATTGATGGACTCTGCCTTATATATCTCAGAATATTTCAGAGACTCTTATAAACCTAATTGGCTTGGCTCATGCAGTACTTCTGCGAAGTACACATGTAGCTAGTATTGTTTGTTTTATAATCCATGAATGTTCACAAAAACTAGGCAAAGGCCCATTACTTCTTAACTAGTGGTGGCAGGCCGTGAAGTTAGAATTCAAGCTTTCATGTTCTAACTTAGTGGTCTTTGCCTCATACCACATTACCTGCCAGGAACATTTATAATATGAAGCTTAATTGTTCAAAGAGGACAAAAGACTTATGTACTTTCTGGACTTAATGTGTATATAGGTGTAATATAAAACATATGTCATTCATTCATAGTTATGTATTTATGTAGTTTTTTTAATTGCAAAACTTCAACCTATTTTCTAGAAAAATCCTTACTCTGTTCTCTCCACTATTGAGATAATAATGTCAAATACTATAGAGCTAGTTGCAGTGTCATAAAGCTGAGAAGGGATATGCATGCACACATGTACATATGTGACAGTGAAGAATATGTCTGGCACAATGTCATATTCATTAGCAAAGGTAAGTTCTAGTTGATTCCATCACTAATCCATTTAAATCACTACTTTTTCTAAATGTCTGCTTGGAGGCAGTTTCCATCCTGTGGGGTGAGGGTTGAAATGCTTTAATGAGCAAGATTAAATGTTTTATCTTACAAGCTCACAATGTATGGTACAGGTAACATTAAGATATGCTTTGTTTCCATGGTGGAGTTTTGAGCAAACTGAGTAGGAACATACATCTAGGGTTTGTGGCTTATGCCTACCAGCCCAGCACTCAGGAGACTGATGCAGGAGGATTTCTACAAACTCAAGACCAGGCTGGGTTACATAGGGAATTTGAGGCCAGCCTGAGCTATAGAAGACCCTGTCTCCTAAAAACAAACAAACAAACAAACAAACAAACAAAAACACAAAGGACCAAACTCATGAATAATATTATATTTACATCTATTTGCTTTTGGGAGGTAAGAAATAGCATAGAACATTCTCATTCTGTAACAGATATGTATGACCTCCTGACAGTTGGGGAATGAGAACGTTTCTGATTTTCTGACAGTTTTGGGCATTTAATGACTTCTGGATAATTTTCCTACGTGAAGTAAGAGATCTGAGTTCTTAGTTCAGGTATAACATTTAAAATAGCTTTTTAAATGTGTTATGAAGCCATTTATTTGGCAGGAGTAGAAACAGCTATTGTTACTACTAAAATTCAAACAAAATCTGTGGTGGCTTTGTAATTTTTTTGCTACCTCTTCTTAAAACATTACATTTGAGGTTTATTTCTGTATCCCTTAATGTGAATTTTTTTTCTGTTTTCTATCTGATACCTAATCTCAGATAAGGTATTCAAAACATCACCACCTGCTTTTTCAATAGCCTATATTTTACGTCTTCTTTTCTTTAGCAATCACCTCAATAATAACATCTTTTGTGAAGGCTTCTCTTAAAGAATTTTTCCAGACTATAATTGTTTCTACTTTTTAAAAAAAATGTTAACTCTCTAAAGATTAAAATTTCAAAATCTGTAGCATATACTTACACTGTCCTGAAAAAGTTTATTTCTCTGCTTTAAGCCAACAAGTCCTAACCGGGGTTGGTTTGTCCCACCGTTTGGAGGAAACCCCTGGTGGGTGTGCCTCGCTGCTGCTATCCCGGCTTTGTTGGTCACCATCCTGATTTTCATGGACCAGCAGATCACAGCTGTGATTGTGAACAGGAAAGAACATAAGCTTAAGGTAAGTGCCCGTGAAAAATGCTTATCATTGCCTTCTACAGAGTTCTTGGTACACGATAATGTCTATTAACTTAAAAGCAGGTGAGCCTTCCTGAGAGATACACAGAGACATCCAAGTGTCACTGTAAGGTCCTCGGGGCAACATCACAGGATGCACTCACGTAAATGTGAGGAAGCAGTTTCTCCCTGTATTTCTATCACTACCCAGAAGTGGGTGTTTGCAGCAGTCTTCCTCCTGTGGATTTGAATGTGGCAACCATCCTTCATGAAGACATGGTGACCAAAGATTTCATTAAAGCACCTGTTCTCTGTTAAATAAACTCAGATTTTTTTTTTCCCTTTCCAGACAGTTTTAAGGGGCTGAGACGTGGGCAGTCATGAGGCGATAGAGAGCTTACCTACATCTCAAGGCCCCAGACTCCACCCCTGCTACTGTAAACAAAAGTGGACTGGGAGAGGGTGGGGTGGCAGGCATGGGGAGGGGGAGGCAACAGGGGTTTGTTCTTGTTGTTTTTGTTTGTTTGTTTTTTTGTTTGTTTTTTGGAGGGGAAACTGGGAAAGGAGAAATTTACATGTAAATAAAGAAAATATCTAAAAAAAAAAAAAAAAGAATATGTAATGTATCAGGACCACTTTGTATGATAGTTGCCTCCTAATAAATTAAGCAGATATTTTGCATTTAGAAAAAAAAAGTGGACTGCATCTGTTTATATGTTAATGTGACACTTGCGTGTGTGCCCTATATAATGGCCAGCTCAGGTCAGAGTCATGGCCATTTCTATGTGCTGGGAATTCTTAGTGCTGGGAATGGGTAAAGATTTATTATTAATTATTCACCAGTTGCAAGCTTGTGTCTTAGTAAGTATTCCTCCTTTTCCTAAAAATATTTGTCTTTAGAGAGTAAATATCTTAAATATGAAGAACGGGTTTTATTTTTAAATTTTAGGTTTTGCAAACATTCGTTTAGGGCCGTTGTCATCAACCTAAAGAAAATGGTTTAGTGTGTGTGTGTGTGTAGGGGGGTATCTTTCAAGAGACTGTCTATATGGTTAATATATTATATAGGTTTTCTAATAATATTTTAGGTTTAAGTCACAAACAATTTCAAAAATGCCACATGTTGTGTGTGAATGTCTGTGCACCTTATGTGTCTAAGGATGCTCATGCAAGCCAAAGAGAACCACCTCAGGTGTCATTGTACTCATTTGGTTTTTGAGACAGAGTCTATTGCATGCCTAAAATCACCCAGCAAGGGTAGATTGGCTTGCTAACACTCCCTAGAGACCAGCTCTCCCTGCTTCCACAGTCCTGAGGTTGTACGCACATGATAAGCACACACCATCATGGATTTTTCATGTGTGCTCTAGGGATTGGACTCAGGTCCACATTTTTGCATGACAAGCATTTTACCAGCCAATATAATAAACTTTGAACATCCAGTTTATTTGTTTAAACTGGGATCCAAATAGCATTTGAACACTTGCCATTTTTAAATATTTATAAAATTTTAGCCTACAGATTTTCTTCCTCCACTCCTCCATTTTCCTTTCCTTTAAAATTTGTCCAGGACAATAAGGTTGTTTCTTGCTCTTTTTTACAGCATCATTTAGCCATGAACAAGCCGTCGAACACCTCGGTGACTTAAAACAACAGAAATGAACAGTCGTTAGTGCTTGTTCTGTGGGCTTAGTGGTTCTGCAGGGCAGTTCTTCCGGAGATCTGTTTGGATTTGGAATTAAATAGTATTGGATGACATTACCCAAAATCCCAGCTGGGCTGACTGTCATGGTTGCCTTTGTGCACTTGGTTGACTCATGTGTTTAATGTGTTGCCTTTCCAAGTGTTGTCTGTCTTTTCTCTGTCCCCGTTTCTCCACGAAGCATTTTCATGCACCTTTTCACATGTGTGATGTATGTGTCTCTTTCAGCGCTACCCCACCAAGCCACATAGGTAATGTGGATTCCAGTCACAAAGCCAACTACAGGTTTATGCTTTAGAATGTCCTTTGAGATTCTTTTTCATCTAGCATTATTCTCATTGGAAAAAATAAGAGAGTCGAGGCTCCCCATTAGCTCTGTTTAGTATTAGGAGGGGTCTGAATGTTGGTTTAATTTATGGAAAGGCTAAACATAGACATTTGACTAATATACTTTTTAAAAAAGATTTGTTTATTTATTTATTTTATGTATATAAGTACACTGTTGCTCTTTTCAGACACACCAGAAAAGGGCATCAGATCCCATTACAGATGGTTGTGAGCCACCATGTGGTTGCTGGGAATTGAACTCAGGACCTCTGGAAGAGCAGCCAGTGCTCTTAACCGCTGAGCCTTCTCTCCAGCCCTGACTAATATACTTTTTAATCTGAAAATACTGACTTTTAATCTGTTGCTGGCAAAAATTTGCTGTGTACTTTTGGAGGCAAGTTTCTATTCTTTTAATGCTCCTCAAATTTTCTTATTGATAAATTCCAAATTTAGAATTAAATCTATTTAGGGTTGATAAATTAGAGGAGCATTTTATATCCCTTATGCCTTGTAGGAAACATTAAAAAATTAGGAGTGTTAGTCTTCGCCCTGAAAATGAGAGATGAATGCATGAAAATGAGCTTCTGTCCATTTTCAAACTGTTTATTTGAAACTATTCGTTTTCATAATGATGGTAACATGCCAGTCATTTGTCACAAATCTAAAGCCACCAATGGGCATTTCCTCATGCATCAAAGGCTCTCCAAATTGTTTTGTTCTCATTTTGCTAGGAAGAGCTGTGTAGTATACAAATGTGTGATTCTACCTAAGTTTTTAGAAGACACTAAATGCTATGAGCTTGATTCGAAAGAGAGCTAGTCAAAAGGGAGATGGGGGCACCACAGTGTTGAGAGCGGCACGCTTGGGGTGGCATTTGCTCTGGCTAAGTGTCAAGTAGCTTTGGCTTTCTGTTCTGCTGGGGTGCTATCCACCTTTCCATCCTGCTGAATAACCCCACAATGATGTAGTAGTACCAAGACTCTTGGCTTTATGGGGCCGTGTTGGTTAGTTACGTCCTTCATCTTACCTGCTCAAAAGCAAAGGCTGTTCATTAAGGTCAAGTACTTCTCCAAGGTCATTTCCTGAGTCATTGTCAGAGGCCTACGAAGAGCCAACTTCCATCTGCAAAGCCAGAGGTGTTTCTCCCAAAGCAGTGACTTCAAGAGTCAAGTGTAGGAGACAGAAATCACACAGGACAAATATGTAGAGATAGATATCATAGTCCTGGCAGTAATTTCTTTATGACATACCTTGTGATAGAACATTTAATTTGAATACATTTTCACTGTTCCCAAACTCTACCTTGCTCTATATTTTTCATTTCTGCCCTACTATCATAATCTTGGATCTAGTGCTCTTATTTCAAGCTAGATTTTTGTAATAGTTTAGCCAGTCAAGCATAATAACCAACTTCCCTCGCTTTACTTCAGCAGCATAATTTTTTGTTTTGAAGGCACCGTTCTTCCACATCAGTCCTACATCTAAAGCACCTTGGCCATTTGCATCCTAACAGTCTGTTTCTCCCACCTTGACATTTAAAGAACCGCAACCTGGATTTAAAACACTCGGTCTCAAAGTGCATGGCTCGTAGTTTCTCGATTCTCACAGTTGTGCTGGTGCTGGGACTGAGAGGATCCACTCCTCATCCCTCAGTCATTGCTGTTCATGCCAGCATCACCTGCATTCACCCCCCAATGTAATTTTTATTGTCCTTCTTTTTGTTCTTTTTCCTAGTGATTTATCTTACTCTGTGCTGCAGGTCACATGATAGCTTCTACAGTGCTTTGTGTAATTACTTCATCCCTAGTTCTCAGCCAAAATCTTTTTAAAGTAAGTCCTGTGGTGGTTTATTCTCTCCAGATTTTATGTGGCCCACCCCAGTTCCATAGTAGCCCCGATAAACACGTAACTGAAATGCTTTATTTCGTTGGTCACATGCTTCTTGGGTTTATGACCCTGTGAGAGAGATGAGAGCTGAAGAATGTGCTAGCCCGTCCCCACTCCCCAATCCATGGCTGCTTATGTGGATTAAAGCCATATTTAGGTGAGCCACACTCAAACACTTCATCCTCAGTTCTTTTAGCATTTTTTCCAAACTCATGTAAATGTCTATTTAAAGTCCAGTTTAATTTTCACATGTATCTGAGCCTTCTCATTCCATTGAGACCTTATGATACCCAAGAATATCTCCAGATGATACTAGAAGTTGGCCAGGGTGAGAAGTGGCCAATGGTTATAGAAATAAATGTTCATGTATATCCTTACAGATGGCTCTATATTGTTTAGTTTTCACTCTTACTGTATTATAATAAAAACTGTAAGCCACTGGAAGGTTTGGAAAGTTCTGGCTAAGGCATGCCTTTAAGAGAGCTCGTTTTCATGCATATCATAGCTGATTTGTAGGAACGGCTTCTCTAAGGTAACTCTTGGCTCCCATAGCATTTATAGCAGTAGCTTGGGGCAAAGCTTTTTATCATTCTTTTCAATATTATATCCTTAAAGTTTAGTGTATGTAGGACAATAGCGTAGACATAGTAAGCTTTGCACGTTAGCAAGTCTTGCTCATTGACATTTGGCAAAATAAATTCATTGGGCTATTATAATCTCTGGGCTCATTGTCCATAAACCACCAGGACAAAGGAAAGCCAGTTTCAGTCTTCAGTAAGTAAGACTGAGCCAAGGAGAAGAGTGGGTCATGTGCTAGTATCAGAAGTAACCCAAAAGACGCCAGTGAGGGAAACACATCGAAGGATCTCATGTGGCTGAGTGTGGCACTGGTACAGAACTCAAGATGGGAGAAACAGGAAAGAGGAGACTGTGAGCACTGTCTCTTCTATCAATGGCCAGATCCTGAATGTCCCTGCCGCAGCAGCATAGACATACACACTGATAGGAGAGTGCAATTCTCAGTATGCAATCAGAATCCAACCACCTCTGCCTTCATAACCATAATCTCTTAAACAAACTGCAGCATCTGCCTCCTAACTTTTCGTGCTGTCCTTGACCTTAATCACTTTGTCCATAGCACAGTAATCACAGTGCTGAGAACACAGCAATCAGATCACTTTGCTCCTGAAAGTCCTCCAGTGGTATCCTATCTTACTCTCAAGGCAAACCCAACTTGTTCTAGTTCCTCTTGGGACTTACTACCAAGTAAGATGCTCTGTACTTTCAAAATGTGTCTTGTTCCGTACTGTCTCCCACTGTAGGACAGAAACTCCATGAGGCCAGGATTCTTCTTGTTTGTTCACAAAAGTGTCAGCAGCAGCTAGAATCCTGGCTGGTACTAAGTTGTAAGTTAATAATTTGTTGAAAGAAACACATGATTGAGATCTCACATATATTTACTTCTTTGGTCCTTATAGAATAAGTTATATCAGCCTACCCCATGTTAGCCTTCTCCTTCTCACCTTGTTTACTTTTAATTCACATAATTATGCATTCCTAAAGTGAACTGATTCCATACATTTATGTTAACATTTGTCCCATGAGCAGACGTCTGTTTCCAGTCAAACTTAGCTTTATGAGAACATGCCTTTGCTTCCATGTCAGCTCCCATGCCTGCTATGCATTCTCTGGAATATGGATCCGTGTGCAAGCAATGGATAAAACCTTGGCAATTCTGTTAGAGAAGAGCAGCGTTCTGACAAACTGTAATAGGATTCGAATGATAACACTCCCTGGGTTGCTCATGTAAATCACACCCTGACTTTCCAAAGCCAGCCTCTCGATTCTCTTGGATCATCCCTTAGTCTGACTCTTGGTACTGCTCCCTCATGCTGTGAGAATGGACAGCTCTAGTTTCCCCAGCTCCACAGGGGCATGAGCCTTTGATTTCTTCATAAATAGAGCAGAGAAATATAACCACAGAAAAAACACTGGAGACATGATGAACAGTATTTACTTAGTGAATAAAGAAGCTAGAACTTTTGTTGCACTGTCTGCTCATCCAGTCAGTAGATGTTATTGTGAGCATAGGGTGGTGTTTGAAATCCATCCGTTTTGATTAAGGGAGTGTTCTTTACCTTGATGATGGTGAACAATAGGTGGTTAAACAACTATTCTCATAGGCCATGAGAAGTGAGAGATGGTCATTTACATACCATCTCAGGATTGTTTGGGGGGTCTTTACACCTCGTACCTTCATGATGAGTAGCCTTCTGTTAAATACTCTCACACAGAGAAGATGGTTGCTGCTTCCTAACTGACAATTGCCTCCATTAGTGAGCACTTACAATGGAGCAGCTATACCTCTGCAATTGTTACAAGGTCCTTTGCTGTGCTTACTTCATTGAAAGGTCCCAGTAACTCTCCAAACAAGGTCCCTACCTTCATTTTGGGGGTTACAAAATTGGATGCAGAAAGGTTAACTTATAATGAATAAGTACTGAGAGTAGTAGACGTAGATCTGAATTAATTATTCAGAATTATACTAGGGCAGACTCTGCATAGGTACTGGAGGAGAAGGTTAACAAGAGGAAAGTATTCTGAGGAAGGGAATGTGCTTCCTTAAAAAAGATACTATAAGAGGTACTTTTATCAAGCAGAACAAGTTTCATATGTCAATCATAATTCCTGTGCCTAACTAGATGGCAGTGATGAGTGCTTTCTGTTCACATGCTGTGACTTCTTTCTGCAGAAAGGAGCTGGGTATCACCTGGATCTGTTTTGGGTCGCCATACTCATGGTGGTCTGCTCCTTCATGGCTCTTCCCTGGTATGTGGCTGCCACTGTCATCTCCATTGCCCACATCGACAGTCTGAAGATGGAGACAGAGACATCTGCACCTGGAGAACAGCCAAAGTTTCTGGGAGTGAGGTGTGTTGTCTCAGGAAAATGACCCCCCCCCCGCAAAAACAAAACAAAACAAAACAAAACAAAAAAACCTCGCAGGTATACATCTTTGTGTCAATCATAAGGAAGGGAACACAATCTGGGGATAAAATAAATGGTGATGGTTAATTTGTTCCTAAATTATCCTCTTCAGGAAGGATATTTTAATAAGGAAGATAACTAATAACCTTTAGTTCGCTTCTTAAAGTATGTCAGATTTCTTGATTAGCACACTATTAAGTGATGCAACAGGAAAAGCTAAGCAAGTGGTTAATTTTCTTCAGTATACAGCTGAGTGCACTGCCTCAATCATGTGTAAAAGCCTTAAGTCTTCCATGATTTCTCTGACTGAAGGAGTAGGAATTCTTGTTTTCCAACCCATTTCTGTTCCCATAAGAACTTAAGAACCTTCAAATATTGGAGTAGTTGTGAAGGTCAGTGGTAGAGGACCTCTGTCCTCTATTGAGTGTTTCGT
The DNA here is from genome assembly GCA_019843815.1 of Montemys delectorum. Lineage (NCBI taxonomy): Eukaryota > Metazoa > Chordata > Mammalia > Rodentia > Muridae > Montemys > Montemys delectorum. The sequence continues at coordinate 32,045 of JADRCD010178536.1, forward strand.
TTTGTTTCTTGTTTTTGTTTTTTATCGTACCAAGCTTTGCTCACAAGGGCTAGGGTGAATAGCTCACACAGCAGAGCCATCATTTCCCAGGCCTCAACAGTGGGTGATTCTTTCTTAGGGGTGCAGGGTGTTGGATGTAGATCATATTTGTTAAAAAGCACTTCTGTTGTTTCAAATTTGAAAATTAGACTGGTGAGATTTATTGCGCTCATGAAACTTCCCTGAGCTGTTTGTTAATTAGAATGCAGGACAATGTAATATCTGTCTCCTATGAAAGAAGGTATAATTACACAACAGGACAAGTTGTTTGAATAACAAGAGCTTCAAAGAATCCAGTAATTCATGGACCCAGAGCAAGCAACCTTTTTTTCTTGGTTCTGAAAGGAGCAAAAGTTTTAGAAGAATCACTTTTTTTTCTTCATGAGTTCCAATCATATATTGTAATAGTTTTAACATTTTTTAAAGTTGACACTTGTATCAAATTCATACAATATTCTTGAAGTTTGATGTGAGTTATATCAAGACTTTTGATGCCACAGCTCAACACCAATTTGGTCTTTCTCTGAAGGTCCATGAAAACCAGAGTTAGACTGATGGTCTTTGGATTTTGTTTCAGGGAACAACGAGTCACTGGAACCCTTGTGTTTATTCTGACTGGCCTGTCAGTCTTCATGGCTCCCATCTTGAAGGTAAAGATGTAAAACATTCACAGCTTCCTCTTATTTGGAACATTGATAACTAGACACATGAGTATGAAATGCTTGAGATTCCATAGCATATGGAAACAGGGGCCAATAAAGAAAGAGAAGTTAAAAATATGTACCTTGATTTCTCACCCAGTTTCCTGTACTTCCTCCCTCACTATTATTTTTTCAGTTACTTGTTTGAACCCTCTGCCATCACCAGTATTGGACCCTCTCCTGACTTGTAGAAGGGTGGTGCCATGCATGTCCATCTGACTAGTCTTCCTCCCCACACATGCTTTTCACGACCTTTGTCTTTTATTCATCTCCTCTATTTGCTTGTCCCTCAGTCCCACCCCTTGCCAGACCCCCAACAGGGCTTTACTGGTTCATATGATCATGGTGAATTTCTTTCCCCTATTTTTTAATTATAACCATGTTTCCGTTTTTCCTTGAATCAGAAGGAATTAATCCTGAAAGCGAAATAAGACTAAAATGTTAGATTTATAGTTGGAAAACTTTACAAATGAACTTTTGAAGGGTGGTTACATGGTAGAACATGTAAAAGGTTGCACACCAACATACAGGTTGACTTATGGCATGGGTGTCTGTGCAGACAGAGTAACATGCATGCGGCGGCTCCTTTAAGAAAAGGAGTCAAAGAAGAAAGTTAATACTTTTGTTCATTAAGCTAGCTTCTCTCTCTTTTTTTTCTGTTACAAAACATCCCTAACAAATTATTAGCAATTTGCATCTTATACTTTGTGCAACTGTGTAAAGCACAAAACTTCACCCAGATCCAACAACTATGAGCAAACAATACCTTACCATTTTTCCACTTAAAAATTTTTATTTTTAAACAATATAATTTTGCTGAGCAGTGGTAGCATATGCCTTTAATCCCAGCACTTGGGATGCAGAAGCAGGCTGATCTTTGTGAGTTTGAGGCTAGCCTGGTCTACAGAGTAGGTTCCAGGATAGCCAGGGCTGCACAGAGACAACCTGTGTTGAAAAACCTAAAGAAAGAAAGAAAGAAAGAAAGAAAGAAAGAAAGAAAGAAAGAAAGAAAGAAAGAAAGAAAGGAAGAAAGAAAACTTTTTAAGACTTTTGATCATTTAGTTATACTAGTAATGGAGAGAGAGCACATGACTCTAAAACACTCAGTTAATGGTCAGGTATAATCGTGAGTAGCAGAAGCTCTCTATTTCTATCAGATTAGCAAGTTTCTATCAGTGGCCAATCAATGAGATACAGAAGAAGGAGCTATTACATCTGAATACAGAGACTCACTTTGCCTTTAAAAAAGCTAGACTAATGCCTACATTTGGTATGAAATAATTGGAAGAAGTTAAAAGATTTGATTATCCAGCTGCATGGGTTTCCATGATTTTCGTTTTCTGGTTAACTACAGAACAGAGTCATGAAGGACAGTGCATCTCAGGCAGCCCACAAACGAACTCAGGTCTAAAATGATGCCAGAGAAACTGTTACTGGCCTGTGTCCTATAGGGATAGAGGAAAACCCATGGTCAGTTCTATCAGTGCAAGGAGGTGGCTTTACATGCAAGGCTTAGTGGGTTTGAAGCATTGCATGCTCTGCCAAAGGCGATAGGTGTTTCTGTTCCCCTGGTAGGTCCCAGCATATGATGCTGGCGGAGATGTTTAGAGACACCTTTGTCTCAAAGGCAATGAGATTGCATTTAGAGAGGTCACTGTGGCCTGTTACGATCCTGTACTGCAGGAAATGCCAGTCCCCTGCCGATGGGCTCATGCATTACACTGCTACAGTGCAGCCTTGCTTTTATGGAACCTTGTAGAGAGAAGTTCTAAGGAGAAATGGGCAGGTAGACGTTCTTTGAGGTCTTCAAATTTACACACCATCAGCCAACCCTCCATTTTGTCTGTTATATGACTTATCCTTACTAAACCAGTATGAAATCCTGCTTCGGGAAAAGGCAGTTGTATTTAAAACTCCCGTGTTTGTATTTTAGAAAAACTGATTTTAAGGATGGGGAGCCTTGCAGTCAGCATGTATGGTTCAGATGGGAAAAAGAAAATGAATACTGTGTAAATTGTCATCTTTAGAAAGACTGACAAACTTCAACCTGGTGTCAGGTCTTTCTAGCTACTCCTTGCCTTACACCCAAATAGAACTGCAGAGCACTGAAGGGAATAGCCCTTGGGTTTTTGCATTGAACCCTTTAACCCCACATGATGTGAAGCACTGAAATATGTACAGAACAGGACCAGAACTCATGAGCAGAGCTTGAAAGTCCCCCATCAGCTGCCCCCATACTTGCCCATGCCTTGGCTTGCTTTACTGGGCCGCCAGCTTCCATCACTATGGCTGTTACTATCTGGCAACTTTGATTAACTTGAAGAGTCGCTGCCTCCATTAGTGAAAAGAGTAATTTAGCACACATTTTTTGAAACCAGGGTTTTCCTGAGTTGAAATTGTTTTGCTGGCCTAGCTCACAATAGACTATGGAAGACCTTACAGAACAGCAGCAGGAATGAAGAAACCTTTGTTCAGTAGCCTCTATTCCTCCCTTGAGTACGTCAGTCCTTCCCTACTTCAGGAATCACATCTCCCAATAAGGCCGCCATTTTAGGTCACGTGCCTGCCCCGCCGCTGATGTTTGGCAAGTTTTGTGCATGTATCCGAGATGCCTTGTTAGCATTTACAAAGTCAATACAGGAAGAAGCAGATGTTAAGGGTACAGTTTAACCGAAATGTAAGCTGCAGCTAAGGAAAAGGGTATGATTAATAATTAACCTACGAATTCACACAGAAAGTGGTGTTACGGGTTGACCTCCCTGTGACTGTGACTGTGTCTTTTTTTTTTAAAGCAACAGATGACAAGTTCAGAGAATGGTTTTACTTAAGATTATGCCTTTGAAAGTTAGATCAAATGGATGGGAACAAGAGATCTATGTGACTTTTTTTTTTCTAAATGAAATGGTTCAATGCCTTCCCTGCCCAACTCCTTCCTTCTCCTTACAAGTTTAATGGTCTCAGATGACCTGAGCAATTTTCTTGCATGCGTGAAGCAGCATAGGTGGTTGCCTACTTATGCAAGGGTGCTTTGAACATGAAGTTTATGGCCTCTGTTTTGATCTCTGTGCCGAAATCCATCTTTCATGTGGAGGAATGCAAGGAATTATTGTGTACCAGCTTTAAGTTCATGAGGATACCCCTTGACCCGGACCAGCTACAGTCAATGATGCCTCAAAGCACCAAATCACTTAGTTGCTTAGCACAGAACTGCTGGGAAGCAAGAAGAACTGGCTTCCCAGGCTGGCGCTGTGGCGTTCCCTGCATTTCCACGGTGGAAATGCTGCTGCTTGTTACTGTTCGTGTTCTGCTGTAAGTAGCAATCCCAGAACAGCTAAGAGACAAAAGACCATTCCCTGAGCTGACTCTGTTTTCCTGGCAAGACCTTTAGAAATAAAGATCAAGGAAAGTTCACTGCTGTTTCTATTGCCTGTGCTTGGATTAGTTTATCTTTAACATGAGGTGTGGCCAGAAGTTATCTTTAAGATTTCGTTAGTGCACTAAAATGTAGAAGAGAGCCTTTAATTTGTACCTGGCAGATACACAGACCTGGCCCGTGGAAGCAGGAAAAATATGGTGGAGATGGCAATAGTAAGGATAAACCTGCTGTCTGTTGAGCTTGACTTCAGATTAAGGAGTCACTGGAGATTTAAAAAATATAGCCATCAGTACCTATGAGGACTATATGAATAATTATCTCCACTCTAAAGACAGGAAAACTAGGAGAAAATCACTAGTCTTCAATAAGCTTAGATTGCAGAGGCAAGATTTGAACTCTGGAAGTTCTAGTGTAAAACGAATCCTATAACCTCATATAATATGTGCCCTTCAAAATGAAACATGGTACTTAGCCTTCAAAGAATCTCTATTTTCTTTTCACATAATATTATCTTTACCAGATTCTTTGATCTCATTTGGAATCCTTCTTACATGGGGGAAATTATGTAACTTTCATAAAGTCCTCTTCAGACCTTGTCCCAGACTGAGAATCCATGAGGTCTTTATCAGTGGAGACTTTTAAGGTTTAAGAGAGTTAGGGCATCGTGTTAGCAACATGTTGCCCAAAACAAGTTAGCTGAAATTGCAATGTATTGAAAATTAAATAAAACAAGGCATCAAGTCAGATCTTCCAGTCCCTGTCCCCAGCTGTCTCTTCCCCAAGTCAACCCTCTACATACCCCTATCAATGAGGAAACAGGAAGACCAATGGTTGGGAACTGCAGACAGTTTCATGGTAAGAATGGCATACGTTCTACATTTCTTGTTTGTTAGTTGCCATATTAATCAAGTAATTGGTAAGATATTATGTAGTCTTTATCATAGGAGCTTTCTGGATAAGAATGCTCAGAGTATGAGAAACAAACAAGTTCTCTCAGTGGTTTACAGTGGCAGCTAGAAGCCAAACCCAGGTCTATCCAACTTCTGTCACCCACATCTTAATTAGGACCTTACTCTTAGCTTTAGGGACAGGCACACACACACACACACACACACACACACACACACACCCCACATACATGCACACATATAAGCATACTCACACACTCTTGCTTTGACCATAAAGCCATAGAGAGATCTCAGTCCTTCCTGAATTCTTACCCAGTGTTGGGCAAGTATAGTTTTCCCTTTTTATCAAAAATCCTTTTCACATCCTTCCTTCTTGGAGTGTGCTACTACTATTGACAAATCACCAGAATACAAAGTGAAGCATACAGAGATACATTGAACAAAATTTAAAAACTTGGTGACATAATATTTAGATATTAAGTCTTATTTTGAGTTCACCTCACTTTCATTGTTCAATATGATTATAGGATCAGTCATATAACTTTTTTATTCTTAGTGTTTATTGAATATAAATATAAATATTTCTCTGTATTCTTTTTTGCTTCCTAGGTATTATTGATGATATAATTGTTTACACAGTTTACCATTTAGCTATCTGGATGCGCCCATGAAATGGATATTTTTAATTTCTACCACCTTGCTTTGTAGAAACGATTTCCCACTATTGCTATATTATTCCACTTTAAAATGGGATCTCATTTTTAGAGATTTTTTTTGTAGAATTCATTATTTATTTATATTGTCACACATTACCCTTGGCTAACCTTGAACTCATATACTCATGGCAGTCCTCCTGCTTCAGCCTCCTAAGTGCTAAGAGAACAACCATGAGCGCCTACATCCGGGGTGGCACTCAGTTTTCAAAGCATTCCTCTTCTTCCTTTGAGAACTTGGTTTTGATGAGTAGTTCTTGTGTGAGTAATTTTTACACATTGACCTTTTGATATGATCTGTGATCTAAATTCTATAAAATATACCCTCTACCCCAACAATTCTGTCAGTTTTATTAGGAGTTTCATTCTAGGATTTGTATAGATGAGTACTATTGTAAAAAAGTGAGAATATCAAAAGCATTTGTATTATATTGAAGCTGACCAAAAATCAACTTCACAGCTTTTTTTATAGGTACTATTTTCTCCCAAATGATATATGTACATGCATGTGAATACACACACACACACACACACACACACACACACACACACACAACTTCACATACCTAGTTACCTAGTTATTTTCTTCCTTACATCATCCATGCCATTCTGTGTTGTAGGTCAGGTGAAATTTGTTAACATAGTTCAGAGAATAAATCTAAGGCCCCAGGCACAGTGTTCCTTTGCTATGGTATTAGAAACACATTAAGAAAAAAAAAATCATTAGTTAAGTTCAGGGAAGGATAGACCCTTTCTGACACTGCTAATCCAGAGATATGCTTTACCCAGATCAAAGAGAAACCAGAGGAAACCCAAGTAGCTTTCCATGAATCAACGGTTCTTTCCTGCATCCCCTTCTCATGCTTGAATGTAACAATAAATGGAAAAGACATCGTAGCATATTGAGAGAAATAAATGCCTTAGAAATGAATCAGAGAAGTAAATTTGATCCTTTGCTGGTCTTATGTATTTACTTTTGGGAAATGTACATAAAGAGTTGTAAATAACATTGAGCACTCACAAGCTAAGAGCAATGGGGGCCTGTGACTGAGCACCGGTGGCTTGGGTGGGATGTGTCTACCGCTCTGTGGCCACTGCTGGGTACTACAGGGCACTGGCTTCCCGCGAGCCCCTCCCTCTTACCCACTTCAAGCATTCAGTTCCTTTTAGTTTTTTAGTCTCTTCTGAGCTTAAGATTAAAGTTAGTTACGATACAACTATTAATCCCTTTTTAGAGAAAACCTCTTACATTCCACAGAATGTGTATTTTCTCCATTGAAACTTGAGCATTCCTGTGAGTAGCCAGTACCAACTGGGGACAGAGACAATCTATTTTAGAATTCACTAGTTCTCTAGTGTGGTCCGAAGGTCTGAGACAGAGCAGCATCAGGCAATTGCAGGAAGATGGGTCTAGAAATGGTGATTCATTTTAATACATGCCATAGTTTTAAATGTCTACTCTTTAAGGAGCACTTTACCTTCTGGTTAAAATGGTCTCCTGCATGTGGATTTGCTGGATGGCCCTAATTCCTTTTCTATTTTAGTATTTTAGCTTTGTCCTTCAGCTGCTTGAACTTCTTTTCAAGCCCAAGGCTGATACCCTTTGTTCTCCAGACAGAAGACTTCTCGAAATTAGAATATTGATTCTCAGATGTGATTGCTTGCATTTTACAGGTCCAGGGAAAGTAAAGTGTACACATTCTCATTGTTAAAAAATCTTTGTGTTGATGTAAAAGGTATTTTACTAAATAATACATAAAACATTAATTGAGTTTTAAAGGGCTTGCATTAATCCATATGTGTAATTAATTGCTTCCAGAAGCTTCTTGCCGCTTCCAAACCATGTTCTCACTAGTTTGTATTCTTAGAATCCCGAGAAGATAAGGGATGGTCATTTGATGTTTCCTTTACCAAAAAGACACATTTACATTCCAGACTGTTAGATCATTTGGCAAAAATTAATAAGGACAAAGCCAGCAGCCTGTTACAAAAGGATAGTGGTTCCAGAGTGAGGCAATTTGCTACCTCTGCATGTACCTCCTATCCCACGCAGACATCTGGCTTGCATAGTCTACTGCTTTTAAGAGCAAAGGAAAGCCAAAACAGTTTCCCCATTAAAAAAAAAAAGTCTTATTGAGGTCATGTGTGCCCATTCTTTGAAAAGAAGAAACACAAAATGAAATTTATTTGAATAGTCTCTTCGTCTTTCTTTATTTCTATTTCAGTGCTTAGAATCTTATCAATTGATGAGTTAAATGCACTAGTTTGAGGTTGCTGTATTACACTACACTTTAGTTTCAGATTTAGCCTTTATTTAAATCATTTCTCTTCCTAATTATTTTCACTGTTGTTTGTAACCGGTTTCTACTGTTTTACTTCCCAGTTTATCCCCATGCCTGTTCTGTATGGCGTGTTCCTGTATATGGGGGTGGCCTCGCTTAATGGTGTGCAGGTAAGCTTCCACAGTGGTCTGAGCAAGCCCTGTGTGCTTCTCAAAGCAGAACTGGTCCAGTAATAGATCGCTGATGAAGGCACTAAACATTAACTAGGGACTCTTTAAAATACATTTATTTTCTACTTCCTCTGCCTTTTACCTGCTTTTCATTTCTGATGTAATCGACAAAGCTAGCTGGTGTCAACAAATGTTATCCTGAATGCCCATTACCGAAAAGGGGTGCTAAATGTCATTTGGTGAAGAAATGAGCTACTGTTCCCATTACTACCTTTTCCTCCTCCCCCTCTTACTCCCCTTTCTCCTCCTCCTTTTCCTCCTCCTCCTCCTCCTCCTCCTCCCTCTCCTCCTCCCCTCCTCCTTCTTTCCCTTCCTCCTCCTTACCCTTTCTTCCCCACACTCTCTTCCCACCTCCTGCTCTTCCTTTTTTCTCCTTTTCTCATCTGTCTCTTACATCACCTTATTTTGTCTCAAGATAGATCCCTCTCAGGGTGGCGTTTGCTCACTTGCCTCATAGACAGCCCGCGATCCTGCATTGCACACACCTGAACTCAGTGATCAAAAGTTTTACAGCAATAAGCCATTAAAATTACCATGTAGTAGTTACTGCTTTCATCAAAACTTTCAGGTGTTCACAGCTTCAGTTAAAATGATGCCCCTGCCTCGGCCCCGCCCCTGCCCCGCCCCCGCCCCGCCCCACCCCCACCCTGCTCTACTTTTTAAAAAGTTTACTAGGCAGCACTTTGTGAGGGGATTTGTTTCTCAATGGAGGTTTAATTTAATTGGCACCAGGAAACTGGAAGTTCCGCCACTTTCTGGCACCCTGTTAATTGTAGCCTTATTTAGCACTCAGTAATGTTTTAATGGGAAAAGACTGTGTGTTCTGTGAACATCATAAGAATTCATTTGAACTCCTTCAAAACAGCCCTTGCTCTCATTTATTACATTTATATTAACTTGGTTTTAAAGTCAGATAGATCTGGGCAAATGGCCAGACCCCCCAAAAGCAAAGCTTAAGCTACTTTACTCTTCCTGGTCCAGTAGAAGGGTTCTTCCGCACCTGAATATTTGTTATGAAACACAAAGTAGTTCTTCATGGGCTGCACTAGATGAATGAGGGTTTTTTTGTGTGTTGTTTTGCTTTTTGCTTTTTTTTTAATTTGTTTTATTTTTGTTTTGTTTTTTGTTTTGTTTTGTTTGCTGTTGATGTTGTTGTATTTTACCAACAAAGTATTTAGAAAGTAAAACTTTGTAAAATATTTTATTTTTACCTGTCATTATAAATACTTTTTCTTCTCGTAAGTGGGAAAATACAAGCATTCGACGCCTAGGACTAACAGTTATTAATTTTTGTCTGCCCTTAAGGATACAGTCAAAAACCAGAGGTTTATGTTGGGTGTTCCAGGGGCCTTATCAATGGCTAGAACTGAATACCTGTCTATAAGGAGAAGAAAAGAGCCAATCATCCCATAACGATTGTAGGGAGTATTGTAGGGAGTATTGTAGGGCCAGCTATTGTAGGGCCAGCTATTGTAGGGCCACTAGTGACCTGTGTTGCTCCTCAAGTATTATTGTCCGAAATATCTTTCCAATTTTCTTCATTTTTCTCTTCATTCTTTCTCTTTTAGACCCTTTTAACAAGATTGGTTTAGCAAGAAAAAAAATGAAATCTAATCTTTATAGATAAGAAAATGTTCTAAAGGGAAAACAAAATCATCAAGTAGGCAGAGACTCCAGAGAAGGGTATGGTGAAGTCACTTACTTTTCCTGAGTTCTTATAATTTAGTCAGCTTAACCTCTGCTTACAGAACGTCTTCCTTTGAAGGCCCCTGGGATGAGTTACTGAGCATCATCTTGCTCATCCTCATAGTGTCATCTCTTACTTCATCTCTGAGATGCATCTAGCATAAACATCCACAATCATCCTTCCAGTTCCTGGTCAATACATGGCCGTGTTTAACCATTCTCAGATTCTCCTGTCTTGTGGTTGGTGTCTTGAAACTCACCATAATGTTCACAGAGCTTTTCTCTGGGAAGTGCTCATACACTGGTTGGGTATGGGTGTGTTAGTCAAATTATAATCTAAAGATTACTGGCATGATCTGCATGGTCCGATTTTTAAGTTGGATGGTTCTTTTATCTCCTTAGACCATGTCTTATGTGCCAATGCTGTGGTTTTTCTTTCAGATAAGACAACTGAGGCAGGAGCAGATGCAAGAGTTAGGACTCCACCCTCAGCATAGTATACCAAAATGGGTACAAAATCCTCTGCATTGAGAAGCAGAGAGTAGAAAGAGCTAGAATTTATGATTTCCTTGTAACTTTAGCTTTTGATGTCCGCTTTATCTTATATAGCTGCTAAATATCGCTAAAAAAAAAAAATCATCAAAAATTAGAAGACAGGTAATACGATCCTCTACTCTCTAACCCGAGCTTTGTCCTTTTTGTTTTGTTTTGTTTTTTGTTTTGTTTTTTTGTTTTGTTTTGTTTTTTGTTTTTTGTTTTTTTTCTTTTGTTATATTTTTATTGTGTTGTGGCTAGTCAGTTAGGTTTTGAAGAATTTGGGACTGGATGCACAAACACTATGTATAGGAGCAACTCAAAATCTAGACTATAACATCCATCTCTCATCTTACATAGATGGTACATGTAACATAAATGTAAATATATATAACATATTTATATTATTTAATATTAAGATTATATAATATATTAATACATATATTTCTAGATGTTATATATAAATATGTAAAATTTCTATATAAATATATGAATATATCAATAATATATACATATATAATATAAGAAAGTATATGATACAGGATACATGATATATCCTTTGAAGAGGACATTGCTTGCCTGAAATATACAATATAAATCACTCGTGGCTGGTTAAGCAGAGATGAAATGACACAGTTGGCTCTTCAGATAATACATTGGCTTTGTCTCCCCCATCCCCTCTCAGTTCATGGACCGTCTCAAGCTGCTTCTGATGCCCCTGAAGCATCAGCCTGACTTCATCTACCTGCGCCACGTCCCCCTACGCCGAGTCCACCTGTTCACCTTCCTGCAGGTGTTGTGCCTGGCTCTGCTCTGGATCCTCAAGTCAACAGTGGCTGCGATCATCTTTCCAGTTATGGTAGGCTTTCCTAATTGAAACCAGCCTTGACTTTATGCCTATCATATAGTTATTATGACATGTGTGTGGCTAGTCTTGTCTAGCTTTCCACTCAACATGTTGACCTCTTGTACCAAGATCCCCACGGCAATATCTGCTTAGAATCATGTCCATCTGACTTCAAATACTGGCACAAGTTCCAGCTGGTCAGCAAACATCCTTGAGCCACCATGAACTCATCAGTGGGAGGGGAGCATTGTTATGGTTCTGAGCATTGATAGTGAATGCCAAGTGTATAACACAATGTCTGGCAGGCAGGAGACACCAGAATACATGGCTTTTGAGGGTATTGTATAATAGATCCATTCTGAGGAAGAATAAAATACACTTCAGTCCAAATAGTAGAAGCTTTTATGAACGTGTCTGAGAAGGTTGAATTCACTAGAGAGAGTTTTTGAGACTTGTGTGATTTACCTCATTTTCAGGATATGGCTGGACTCTAGTCTTCCTATATACTAAGCAAGGTAAAGCAAATAACTGCCCTCCCCCTGAACCAAAACGGGAAGAAAAAACACAAGCCCTGTTTCTTGAGGCATTACTGAATTTTATACTTTTTCTGTAATTGCATTTCTTGCAAGAAACTGCCCACGTGTACCCATTTTGTCACAAAACTTTTCCTAGGCAGACTCAACACACACGTCTTCTCACCTCAGATAGAAAACCTACAACAGACAAAAGAACAGATAAAACCAAGGTCCAATTTAGTGAACCAAAGAGCCTTAGTGGGGGTTACTTTCAGGAATATAGGTGAGGTGTTACTTAGACACAGAAAAGACTCAATGACAGCTCCATTACCAAGGCCCACCCAGCATGGGTGACAGCTCACAAAGCTGGGAACTTGGAGCGCACTGCACAGCCTGCAAGAAGCTCAACCGACAGGAGAATGGCCTTTCCAGGTGCTCAGCTGGTCAGTCTCTTCCAGGCGGGTGGTCTGCAGCTTGGCTAGTCTGAGAGCCTTCTCTGCAGCTTCACTCTTTGGTTTGTGAGGAACTTTCGGCTTGTCTTGCTTACTCTGGCTGGGTGTGGCCTAGTGAATCTGGTCAGTTTTAGGGACTTCCTGAAGAGGTTTCAAGTTGTCTACCTTCCGGTTTAAGGATTTTCTCTGTAGCATGGAATGTTTCAGTCTTGGAGGAAACTGTTATACCTCAAAGCTGTCTCCATCCTGTTCTATCATCCCTACAATTCCGGAAACAAACAAACAAACAAACAAACATTTTTTATACCATATATTTATCGTATTTTGTTTTTAAAATCAACTAACTCATAACAGGGATTATTATTTTATTCTGTTTTATATTTGCTGTTTATAATTGTATTTCTCCCACCTCCCACTAAGACATAGGAAAAATGGTTTAAAAATTACTAACAGTTTTGAGCAAGATGTTTTTTATTGATGGTCCCTTACATAACCTTTTCCTCTTAAGCTGCATTAACACACTGTAAAACAAATTAAATGTGAGAAGTGACTCCCATTTTTTTTACCTAGCAGGGCTTTCTATCTATATATTAATTTGTTAATAGCAGGAGAATGAAGCCTCCCAAAATAAATTTGAAATACATTGATAAATTACCTATTACCTGTACTAAATATAAGAAAACACTTTGCTTTTGTTTTTTGTTTTTTAAATTTTATTTTATGTGTATGAGTACACTGTAGCTGTACAGATGACCGTGAGCCACCATGTGGTTGCTGGGATCCGAACTCAGGACCTTTGGAAGGGCAGTCAATACTCTTACCCGCTGAGCCATCTCACCAGCCCAACACTTTGCTTTTGTAAAGAGTATTTTTCCAGGAATTTCCTTCAGCTCAGAGTTGGTTTTGGAATGTTAGCAGGGCAGATATTACTGATCTCTTCATGAGATAGGCGCCTCAAGTATGGAGTGTAGTGTGGATGGAGCCCATGGTCAAGTGGGAGGCCAACCCTCCACTTTGGGAACTTGACTGGGTGTGACTGTTGTTGTTGAACATCTGGTGTTAACAAACCTCCACAGTAAAAAGGCAAGTGAGGCAGTCAAACGTTACACGGCAGGCAAGCATTTAATGGAGCTTGGTATTTGTATATTGACTAAAAGAAATTAATAAAATAGTTCATAGAACCAAAGAGTCAGAGGTTAAAAAAAATGTTGGCCTGAGGAGCAGGAACCTGGGGCTCAAGAGATTAAATGCAGAATATAAACCACTCATGGTCGGAAATGAACTGATGTCTCATTGACTGAGAGTGCGTTCTGCACTTACAACTGCCTATACGCTGACACCCTCTTCTGGTCTCCACTGGTACTTGCACACATTTATGCACACACAGACATACATATAAATAAAAATAAAATAGGAAAAAAAAAAAGCAGATAGACTATATGCTTTGCATTCTTTCTTTACTGGTACCATGGCCTTGGAAAGCATAGTGTTTGTAAGTTTCAGTTTGCTCAGTGGTAAGGTGGAAATAGTATATTTTTTGAGTTGTTCTAAAGAATAAATGAGCTAATATTGCCTAAGTGTTCAGCAAGGGTCAGGAACATGGTAAGCATTTAATTTAAAATAATGACTAATTTTTAGAAACCTGAATAATTTCTAAATTTTCAGTAATTAGGAAAGCTAATTCTTCCTTTAAGCTTTTAATTATTAAAAACTCAACATGGGAGGAAATGATTTTGGAAAATATTACCTTTCATTCATATGCTGATTGAGTAGAACAAGGTGGGTTTTGATTGAAACTTTCATCAAACTGGCAAGACTGTTGGAGGGTCTGTCTGTCTCTGGACCTGTATGGATTTCTGCTGGTGTTGACAGGCAGGGCAGCAGCAGCAGCAGCAGCAGCAGCAGTAACAGCAGCATCCTTACGGCATCTTCTGACACGCCTGTTTTCCGATTGCCTTTCCAGATCCTGGCCTTGGTAGCTGTCAGAAAAGGTATGGACTACCTCTTCTCCCAGCACGACCTCAGCTTCCTTGATGATGTCATTCCAGAAAAGGACAAGAAAAAGAAGGAGGACGAAAAGAAAAAGAAAAAGAAGAAAGGAAGTTTGGATAGCGACAATGACGATGTAAGGAACACTCCTCATTTTCCATGTAAAGCCAGTTAAAGAGAAAAATGTGGGAAATATCCCTTTTATTCCTGGTGTGGCGTGGACAGCTGAGGGCTCCAGATGTTCATCTGACCAAACACTCATTACACCAATTTACCCTTTATTTTTTTAATCTCACGTTTTGTTTTTTGTTGTTGTTGTTGTTTAACATTTTCTAAAGGCTTTCTGTAACCATTTAACAAACTCATGATGACAGAATGACTGAAAACAAACACACAGGACACCACATGTAAAGAACCGGATCTTATAGATGACGGACATTTGTTTAGTAATGCTGCAAAATGTATTAGTGTGCCAATTATAGCCTAGCTGACAGAATATCTCCGCTTTTAAATAATTAGAGCCTAGTGCGGGCAGGTGTCAGTGATTTTTTTTTTTTTTTTTTTTTTTTTTTTACTGAAAATTTCATCAAATAACTCTCCCCGAGAAGACTGCGGTTCTGCCAGGATCTGGATCTCTTTGGATTTCTGCTGCTATTGATGAGACGGCATTAGCCTTACGGCTTCATGTGGTCTGCTTGCATCACTGAAGCTCTAAAATAAATTTTTAATTACTCAATGACTTCGGCTAAGCATGCCTTATCTTCGGCTGTCACAACAGCTCCTTTTTGTTAGAATTTTATAGATAAAATTTAGAAGGGTAAAGGTTCACGTATTTTCATTTTTCAAGAGCTGAAAAAAAAAGTTAGTTTAAGGTATAGGCGACAAGTGAAACTGCCTAGGCTTACAGTGTACACTGCGGTGCTTCGATGTAAATATCACAGATGGTTTTCTAAGTGTGCCCAGCTGGGAGTGGCATCGCCAGAGCTTGCCTCTGAGCTCTTCTGTGTGTTGATAAGCTGATCAGGCTGTCTGCTTGTATTTTTCTTCTAGAACATGGATATAGTACAGCAAAGGGAAGCAAGAGACAGAATTGGATTTCAGATAAATTGATCCAATAAAAAAAGGCTAAATATATCAGACACATTTAGCCATGGAGAAGGGGTGTCTGGGGCGGCTCCTGCTGCTATCTTCATCCATCTTCTGAGAGAGCAGGTGGATAGATTTTCTGTTTCCAATGATGAAAGAAAAGTACAGAGCATGTTTACACTGAAGAAGAGATTAATGTGCTGTGTTTAAAAGAATAATACACTCAAATGTTGTCTAGAAATCAACCCTTGAAGTGCATTTTCGGACTAGTCAAGAGAAACACCAAAGGTTGCCTGAGATATTAAACTGACTAAAGTGGCATTCAAACCTTGAATGTTCAGAATAGACACCTCGGTTCCTACTCATGAACACTAAACTTAAAACCAGCACACATTGCTAATGTGGAGACTAATATCATAAAGTGTTCTCTATTATTTAAAACAATATACAACCTTTGGGCACCGTTTAAAACTCACTCCTCCCCCCTGATAGAAGTCAGCTCAAATAAGCTCCTTAAACTAATTCCAGAGTTCTTTGCTACATTTCTGATGACTTGCACTCACACAAAGCTCTTGTTTTGACAATAGTCACAGCTTCCTGCTGCATGTCACAAGTAGGTTTTGTGTCTGCTTTTGGAAATGTCTCAGGTGGTGCTTTCTCTACCACATCCCTGTCAAGATAGCGGGCATGCGTTTGTTCAGACACAGTGAACACGATTGCTAGGGTGTGGTGTATCATGGTGGAAGGTTCTCTGTGCTGAGCACATTATTTGAAGGCTATGCATTGGAATGTGTCTCCTGATACTCAAGTGGCGTGGGGTCCCTGGTCCCATGTGGCCACATTGGGACTCCAGGGTCACACTTTTTATGTTTATGGGCAGACATGGTAAAAATTATGTCTTTCTACATTTTGATCTGCTCACAGTCACCTCTGAGCCTGCCTAGTAATTAAGTCTGTAATTAAGAGGTGACTGCCCAGGGGAACGTTTGAAAGGAGACTTCTTTTGTGACATGGTCAAGAAGGAAGGGAAATGCAGCATCCTAGTTAATTTAATTTTTTGTCAGTTACATGTATCATGTTAGTTCTTAAAAGACATTATAATTCATTACTACCATATATTAATCATGAGGATTGAGTGCAGAGTCTCACAATGCTAGAGAAACATTCTAGCACTGAGACATAGCCCCAACCCTCTTCCTCCTCCCTTCTACCCTGCCCACCTTTCTTTCATTAAAGATTGTTTCCTTGAAACAATCAGTTTAGAGATGGATCATATCTCTTCACTCCAAGTATAGACTTGAGATTAATATATTGACTTTTTAAATTAATTACATTTTAGTGTTCTTGTATGGTGTATTATTGTATGTTGAGCATCTTCCTCCCCATACCTCTGTTCTCGCTGGTCTTCCTCCATTAGCCTCCATTGTCTCCGCAAATAGTTTTACTTCTTGGTTTTATATATCTATATAAAATCTAAAAGTGACATGAAAGAAAACTCATCATTTTTGTCTGAGACTGGCTTAATTCACTCACTATGATTATCTCCATTTGCATATAACTTCTTTCAAAACAGCATGAGGTCATTTTTCTTTATAGGCAAAAAAAGTATGTGTATATCTGTGTGGTGTGTGTGTGTGTATGTGTGTGTGTGTGTGTGTGTGTATGGTATGTGTATCTGTGTGGTGTATGTATGTATGTATGAGGTATGTGTATACCTGTGTGATGCGCATGTATGTATGTATCTGTAGGGTCTATGTGTGTAGGGTATGTGTATGTATCAGTGTGATGTGTGTGTGGTGTGTATGTGTATGTGTGTAGGGTGTGTGTATCTGTGTGGTATGTATATGTATGTGTGA
>JADRCD010178537.1:0-11325 GCA_019843815.1 Montemys delectorum
GATAATCAGGCTAGGTCCAAGAATCCCAGGAATCCATTCTCCTAGCACCACCAGGGTTACAAACACACACCTCCACACACTTTTCACTTGGGCACTAGGAATCAGATCTGGGTCCTCATGGGTAACCACATTACCAACTAAACTGTCCTCAGCGGTGTACAAACTATTTTTATAAGCAAACCACTCCCTCAAAATGTCTCGGATGTATGGTGGAACATCCTTTGGGTATATGCTCAAGAGTGGTATAGCTGGGCATTCAGATAGAACTATTTCCAATTTTCTGAGGAACCACCATATTGACTCCCATAGTGGTTGTATCAGTTTTCAACCCCACCAGCAATGAAGGAGTGTTTCTCTTTCTCTATATCCTTGCCAGTGTGTGCTGTCACTTGAGTTTTTGATCTTAGCCATTCTGATTGGTGTGACATAGAATCTCAGGGCCCTTTTGATTTGCATTTCTCTGATAGCTAAGGAACATTTCTTTAAGTGCTTCTCCACCAATCAAGATTCTTCTGTTGTGGATTCTCTATTTAGCTCTGTACCTCATTTTTAATTAGGTTATTTGGTATTTGGAGGTTAACTTCTAGAGTTCTTTATATATTTTGGGTATTAGCCCTCTGTTGGATGTAGGGTTAGTGATGGTTTTTTCCCCAATCTCTAGGTTGCCGATTTGTACTACTGACAGTGTCTTTACAGAAGCTTTTCAGTTTCATAAGGTCCCATTTATCAACTGTTGATCTTAAAGCCTGAGCTATTGGTGTTCTCTTCCAGAAATTTCCCCCTACACCAATGAATTCAAGGCTCTTTCGCATTTTCTCTTCTATTAGATTCAATGTATCTGGTTTTATGTTGAGGTCCTTGGTCCACTTGGACTTGTGTTGCAGCATTTTCTCTGTCCAATCACATTAGGGCAGTGACAGGCCTGTGACTGGACAGGAATGGAGCTAGAAGTTGAGGAGGGAGAAAGATCAGAGAGCAGGAGGGAAGAAGCAAAGAGAAATCATCATGCAAGCAGGTGAAGAGGACGATCCAGACCCCACGTGGTTTTAAACAGCCACAGGTAGCTAAGGTTTTCACAAGGTTAGAATAATTAGGTTAAAACATTATCTTTATCATTTGGCTCTTAAATTATTGTATTGGCATCTTGTAAATTGTGATCTTATTGATATATAAACCTGATTAGATAACTAAGCCTTAAGAGTCATGTTTCTACTGGGTAACTAGGTGCTAGATGAATGATTGTGGGGTGTGTTGAGTGTTGCATGTAAGTGAGATGATCTTGCTAGCTGGGAGAAAATAGCAGAAGCCCGCCAGGACATAGTGATGTGGCTGGCTGGTACCAGCGGACCAGGAGAGATTGAGGGGTTATTTCTCTTTTTAATATTTCCTGCTAAAGACTTGAGCTTTGTGCAAGGTAATAACTATGGATCTATTTTCATTCTCCTACATACAAACTGCCAGTTAGACCAGCACCATTTGTTGAAAATTCTGTCTTTTTTCCATTGCATGTTTTTGGCATCGTTGTCAAAGATCAAGTGTCCATAGTTGCATGGATTTACTTCTGGGTCTTGGGATTCTAGTCCACTGATCATCCTGTCTACCTCTATACCAATACCATGCAGTTTTTATCACTATTGCTTTGTGATACAGCTTAAGGTTATGGATGGTGATTCTCCCAGAAGTTCTTTTGTTGTTGAAATTTGTTTTCACTATTCGTTTTTTTTTTTTTTTTTTTTTTGGTTTTCTATATAAAGTTGAGAATTGCTCTTTCCATGTCTGAAAAGAATTGTGTTGGAATTTTGATGGGGACTGCATTGAACTTGTAGATTGCTTTTGTTACTATAGCCATTTCACTATGTTAATCCTACCAATCCATGAGCATGGGGGATCTTTTCATCTTCTGAGGTCTTCTTTGATTTCATTTTCCAGGGATTTGAAGTTCTTGTCATACAGATAGTTCACTTGCTTGGTAAGAGTTACACCAAGATATTTTATATGGTTTTTGGCTATTGTGAAGGCTGTTGTTTCCCTAATTTCTTTCTCAACCTGTTTATCCTTTGTAGAAAGGAAAGCTATTGATTTGTTTGAGTTAATTTTATATTCTACAACTTTGCTGAGGTTGTTTATCAGTTCTCTGGTGGATTTTGGTGGTAGCTTATTTATACTATCATATCATCTGCAAATAGTGATACCTTGACTTCTTCCTTTCTTATTTGTTTCCCCGCAATATCTTTTTGTTGTTTAATTTCTCTAACTAGAACTTTGAGTACTATCTTAACTAAATAGGAAGAGAATGGGCAACTTTATCTTGTTCTGATTTTAGTGGGATTGCTTCTAGTTTCTCTCCATTTAGTTTGATGTTGGTTGTTGGTTTGCTGTCTATCACTTTTATTATGTTTAGGTATGTGCCATGAGTTTCTGATCTTTCCAGGACTTTTAACATGAAGGGGTGTTGGATTTTGTTGAAGGCTTTTTCACTATCTAATGAAATGATCGTGTGATTTTCTTTGAGTTTGCTTATATAGTTGATTACATTAATGGATTTTCATATACTGAACCATCCCAGCGTCCTTGTGATGACACCCACTTAGTACTATGAATTTTCCTCTTAATTCTGCTTTCATTGTGTCCCATAAGTTTGGGTATGATGTACAGCATGTAATTATGAAAATAAAAATTCTATGGTATGTCCTGGTACATGCAGGCAAAGGCAGTCTCCCTGCCCCCATGGCTATCCCCATGGCTATCCCAGGTTTGCTGTTGCCAGCACTGCTTTTATCTTCCCAGGCCATATGTCCCACTGGCTCTAATCTCTTAGCCCCATAAAATGAAAACTCTAGAGGCTTGTAATTTGTCAGCCAGATTTGTAACAGTAAATTTTCAACCCCAAAATGCCCACAGAAAGAACTCAAAATTCAACTGATATAAATACAAGTTGCATATCTAGATGGGCAGATGTACCCTATATTATTCTATTGCCCTTCTATGATATCCATAGATACCTGTGGTTCTTTCAGAACATGTGGTTGTGATTCATCTTCTTCCTCCATCTTCTCTCCATCCCCTCCCTCATCTCCCTGTCTCCTCGCCTCACTCTCTCTGTCTCTCTCTGTCTCTCTCCCCCAAAAACTTTCACTCTACCTTCCCTTCCACTCTGCAATCACAGGCTCTAGCCTAATCTGACTAATTCAGGTTTCACCTGACCTCATCTGCGAACAGGCATCCCTTTTTGAGGGGGCAGAAAAAACAGTCAGCAATCCACAACAATGATATGTCCTCATTTTCATTGAATTCTATGAAGTCTTTGATTTCTTTATTTCTTCCCTGAAGAAGTTATCACTGAGCAGAAAGTTGTTCAGTTTCCATGAATATGTGGGCTTTCTGTTGTTTTTGTTGTTATTGAAGTCTAGCCTTAGTCCACGGTGACCTGATAGAATGCATGGGATTATTTCAATCTTCTTGTATCTGTTGAGGCTTGTTTTATGTTTGAGTATATGGTCAGTTTTGGAGAAGGTTCCATGAGGTGCTGAGAAGAATGTATATTCTCATTTTGGGGTGAAATGTTCAATAGATATCTGGAAAATCCATTTGGTTCATAACTTCTGTTAGTTTCACTGTGTCTCTGTTTAGTTTTGGTCTCAATGACCTGTCCATTGGTGAGAGTAGGATATTGAAGACTCCCACTATTACTGTGTGAGGTTCAATGTGTGTTTTGATCTTTTAGTAGAGTTTCTTTTATGAATGTGGGTGCCCTTGTATTTGGGGCATAGATGTTCAGATTGGAGACTTTCTCTTCACGAATTTTTTTCTTTGATGAGTATGAAGTGTCCCTCCTCTTCTCACTTGATAATGTTTGGTTGAAAGTCTATTTTATTTGGATATAAGAATGGCTACTCCACCTTGTTTCTTGGGACCATTTACTTGGAAAACTTTTTTCTAGCCTTTTACCCTGAGATAGCGTCTGACTTTGTCTCTGAGGTGTGTTTCTTGTATGCAGCAAAATGATGGATCCTGTGTAAGTATCCAGTCTCTTAACCTGTGTCTTTTTATTGAGGAATTGAGTCCACTGATGTTGAGAAATATTAAAGACAAACGATTGGTAGTTTCTGTTATTTTTCTTGCTGGAGGTAGTATTATGTGTGTATGATTCTATTCTTTTGTGTTTGCTGTGAACTGTTTAGTTTCTTGTGTTTTCTTGGGTTTAGTTACCTCCTTATGTTGGAGACTTCATTCCAGTATCCTCTGTAGGGTTGGATTACTAGAAAGATATGGTTTAAATTTGATTTCGTCATGGCATATCTTGGTTTCTCGATCTATGATGATTGAGAGCTTTTCTGGGTATGGTATCCTGGGTTGGCATTTGTATTTTCTTAGGGTCTGAATGACGTATGTCCAGAATCCTTGGCTTTTAGAGTCTCTATTGAGAAGTCTGGTGCAATTCTGATAGGTTTGCCTTTATATGTTACTTGGCCTTTTCCCCTTAAAGTTTTTAATATTCTTTCTTTGTTGTATGCATTTAGTGTTTTGATTATTATGTGATGAGATTATTTTCTTTTCTGGTCCAATCTATTTGGTGTTCTCTAGGCTTCTTGTAAATTTATGGTCATCTCTTTCTTTAGGTTAGGGAAGTTTTCTTCTATGATTTTGTTGATGTTTTCTGGCCCTTTGAGCTGGGATTCTTCACTCTCTTATAGTCCTATTACTCTTAGGCTTGGTCTTTTTATTGTGTCCTGAATTTCCTGGATATATTGGGTTAGCAGCTTTTTACACTTTGTATTTTCTTTGACTGACATTTCAATATTTTCTATAGTGTCTTCTGCATCTGATATTTTCGCTTCTATCTCTTGTATTCTGTTGGTGATACTTGCATCTGTAGCTCCTGATCTCTTTCTTAAGTTGTCCATCTCCAGGGTTGCTTCCCTTTGCCTTTTATTGTTTCTACTTCCATTTTTAGTGCTTGAGCCATTTTGTTCAATTCTTTCACCTGATTAATTGTATTTTTCTGTATTTCATTAAGGGATTTATTTGTTTCATCTTTAAAGGCTTCTACATGTTTGCCTGTGTTTTCTTGTTTTGTTTTTTCCTCATTGGATATCTTCTTAATTTACATTTCAAATGTTATCCCCTTTTCAGTTCTCCCCTCCAGAAACCCCCTGCCTCTATGCGAGTGCTCCCCTATCCACCAACCCAACAACTCCCACCTTCTGCCTGGGCATTCCCCCCTACACAGGGTCATCGAATCCATGCAAGACCAAGGGCTGCTCCTCCCTCTGATGTCCAACACGTCCATCTTCTGCCACATATGCCACCAGAACCATGGGTCCCTCCGTGTGTACTCTTTGGTTGGTGGTCTGGCCAGTTGACACTGTGTCTTCTATGTCTGATATTTTCTCAAACACAAGGCTGCAAACTCCCTCAGCTCCTTCAGTCCCTTCTCCAACTCTCATTGGGAACTGTCTCACTAAGTCCAAGAGTTGGCTGCAAGCATCCTTCACTATATTTGTCAGGCTCTGACAAAGCCTCTCAGGAGACAGCCATATCAGGCTCCCATTAGCAAGCACTTCCAGGAATCTGCAATAGTGTCCGGGTTTGGTGACTGTATATGGGATGAATACCCAGATGGGGCAGTCTCTGGATGGTCATCCCTTCAGTCTCTGCTCCACATTGTGCCTCCATATTTCCTCCTGTGAGGATTTGTTCACCCTTCTAACAAACACTGAAGCATCCACACGTTGGATTTCATATGGTCTGTGAATTGTATCTTGGGATATCCACTTATCAGTGAGGGCATACCATGTGTGTTCTTTTAAGATTGTGTTACCTCACTCAAGATACTTTCAAGTTCCATCTATTTGCCTGCAAATTTCATGAAGTCATTGTTTTTAATAGCTGAGTAGTACTCCATTGTGTAGATGTACCACATTTGCTGTATCCATTCCTCTGTTGAGGGACATCTGGGTTCTTTCCAGCTTCTGGCTATTATAAATATGGCTGCTATGAACATAGTATAGCATGTGCCCTTATTACCTGTTGAGGCATCTTCTGGGTATATGTCCAGGAGTGGTATAGCTAGGTCCTTAGGTAATAATACTATGTCCAATTTTTCTGAGGAACCACCACTCTGATTTCCAGAGTGGTTGTACCAGCAATGGAGGAATGTTCCTCTTTCTCCATATCCTAGCCAGCATCCACTGTCACTTGAGATTTTTATCTTAGCCATTCTGACTGGTGTGAGATGGAATCTCAGGGTCATTTGGATTTGCATTTCCCTGATGACAAAGGATGTTGAACATTTCTTTAGGTTCTTCTCAGCCATTTGAATTTCATCAGTTGAGAATTCAACTGAATGTTTAGCTCTGTTCCCCCATTTTAAATAGGATAATTTGGTTCTCTGGAGTCTAACTTCTTGAGTTCTTTGTGTAAATTGTATATTAGCCCTCTATTGGACGTAGGATTGGTAAAAATCTTTTACCCCTCTGTTAGTTGCCATTTTGTCCTATTGACAGTGTCCTTTGCCTTACAGAAGCTTTTTAATTTCATGAGATCCCACCTGTGTATTGTTGATCTCAGAGCGTAAGCCACTGGTGTTCTGTTCAGGAAATGTTTCCCTGTGCCCATATGTTCAAGGCTTTTCCTCACTTTTTCTTCTCCTAGATTTGATATATTTAGTTTTATGTGGAAGTCTTTGATCCACTTGGACTTGAACTTTGTACAGGGAGATAAGAATAGATCAATTTGCATTCTTC
Organism: Montemys delectorum; assembly: GCA_019843815.1. Classification (NCBI taxonomy): domain Eukaryota; kingdom Metazoa; phylum Chordata; class Mammalia; order Rodentia; family Muridae; genus Montemys; species Montemys delectorum. The sequence continues at coordinate 6,747 of JADRCD010178537.1, forward strand.
TACATGTTGATCTCCAGGTGAACCAGCACCATTTGTTGAAAATGCTGTCTTTGATCCACTGGATGGTTGTAGATCCTTTGTCAAAGATCAAGTGCCCAAAGATGTATGGGTCTATTTCTGGCTCTTCAATTCTATTCCATTGCCTGTCACTGTACTAATACCATGCAGCTTTTTTATCACTATTGCTCTGTAATACAGCTTGAGGTCAGGGATGGTAATTCCCCCAGTTCTTTTATTGTCGAGAATAGTTTGTGCTACTCTGAGTTTCTTGTTATTACAAATGAATTTGAGAATTGCTCTTTCTAAGACTATGAAGAATTGAGTTGGAATTTTGTTGGGAATTGCATTGAATCTGTAGATTGCTTTTGGTACAATGGCCATTTTCACTATGTTAATCCTACCAATCCACTAGCATAGGAGATCTTTCCATCTTCTGAGGTCTTCTTTGATTTCTTTCTTCAGAGATTTGAAGTTCTTGCACAGATCTTTCACTGGTTTGTTTAGAGTCACACCAAGATATTTTATATTGTGTGTGATTATTGTGAGGGGTATTGTTAACCTAATTTCTTTTTCTGCCTGTTTATTCTTTGAGTTTAGGAAGGCTACTGATTTTAGTTAATTTTATATATGAAGTTGTTTATCAGGTTTAGGAGCTCTCTGGTGGAATTTTTGGAGTCACTTAAGTGTACTATCATATCATCTGTAAGTAGTGATATTTTGACTTTTTCCTTTCCAATTTGTATCCCTTTGATCTCCTTTTGTTGTCTAATTACTCTAGCTAAAACTTCAAGTACTTTATTGAATAGATAGGGAGAAAGTGGGCAGCCTTGTCTAGTTCCTGATTTTATTGAGATTGCTTCAAGTTTCTCTCCATTTAGTTTGATTTTGGCTACTAGTTTGCTGTATATTGCTTTTACTAGGTTTAGATATGGGCCTTTAATTACTAACCTTCCAAGACTTTTGCCATGAAGGGATGTTGAATTTTGTCAAATGCTTTCTCAGCATCTAATGAAATGATCATGAGGATTTTTTTTCTTTGTGTTTGTTTACATGGTGGATTATGTTGATGGATTTCCATATATTGAACCATCCCTGCATCCCTGGGATGAAGCTTACTTGATTGTGGTGAATAATCATTTTGATGTGTTCTTGCATTTGGTTTGCAAGAATTTTTGAGTATTTTTGTATCAATACGCACAGGGGAAATTGGTCTGAAATTTTCTTTCTTTGTTGGGTATTTTTGTGGTTTTGGTATTAGTATGACTGTGGCTTCATGGAACAAATAGGATAGTCTTCCTTCTGTTTCTATTTTGTGGAATAGTTTGAAGAGTATTAGGTCTTCTTTGAAGGTCTGATAGAATTCTGCACTAAACCCATCTGGTCCTGGGCTTTCTTTGGTTGGGAGCCTTTTGATGACTGCTTCTATATCTTTAGGGGTTACAGGACTGTTCAGATGGTTTAACCGATTCTGATTTATCTTTGGCACTTGATATCTGTCTAGAAAATAGTCCATTTCACCCAGATTTTCCAGGTTCATTGAATATGTTTTTGCAGTAGGATCTCATGATTTTTTTTTAATTTCCTCAGTTTCTGTTGTTATATCTCCCTTTTCATTTCTGATTTTGATAATTTAGATACTGTCTCTGTGCCCTCTGGTTAGCCTGGCTAAGGGTTTATCTATCTTGTTGATTTTCTCAAAGAACCAGCTCCTGATCTTGTTGGTTCTTTGTATAGTTCTTGTTTCTACTTAGTTGATTTCAGCCCTGAGTTTGATTACTTCCTGCCATCTACTCCTCTTATGTGTATTTGCTTCCTTTTGTTCTAGAGCTTCCAGGTGCTGTTCTCTCTCCAGTTTCTTTTTTGAGGCACTCAGAGCTATGAGTTTTTCTCTTAGCACTGCTTTTATTGTATTCCATACATTTGGGTATGTTTTGCCTTCATTTTCATTAAATTCTAAAAAGTCTTTAATTTCTTTCCTTATTTCTTCCTAGACCAAGCAATTATTGAGTAGTATATGTATGTGGGCTTTCTTTTGTTTTTGTTGTTATTGAAGACTAGCCTTAGTCCGTGGTGATCTGATAGGATGCGTATGATTATTTCAATCTTCTTGTATCTATTGAGGCCTGTTTTGTGAACAATTATATGGTCAATTTTGGAAAAGGTACCATGAGGTACTGAGAAGAAGGAATATTCTTTTGTTTTAGGGTAAATGTTCTATAGATATCTGATAAATCCATTTGGTCAATAACTTCTGATAGTTTCACTGTGTCCCTGTTTAGTTTCTGTTTTCATGATTTATCTATTGATGAGAGAGGGGTGTTGAAGTCTCCCACTATTATTGTGTAAGATTCAATGTGTGTTTTAAGCTTTAGTAAAATTTCTTTTACGATATGGGTAGCCCTTGCAATTGGAATATAGATGTTCAGAATTGAGAGTTCTTCTTGGTAGATTTTTCCTTTGATGAGTATGAAGTGTCCTTTATCTTTTTGATAAATTTTAGCTGAAAGTTGATTTTATTGGATATTAGAATGGCCACTCCAGCTTGTTTCTTGGGACCATTTGCTTGGAAAAATTGTGTTTTAGTCCTTTACTCTGAGGTAGTATCTTTATCACTGAGGTATGCTTCCTGTATGCAGCAAAATGCTGACTGCTGGGTCCTGTTTATGTATCCAGTCTGTTAGTCTATTTATTGGGGAATTGAGTCCGTTGATGGTAAGCTATATTAAGGAAAAGTGATTGTTGCTTCCTGTTAGTTTTGCAGTTAGAGATGGAATTATGTTTTTGTGGCTATCTTCTTCTCGATTTGTTGAAAATTTACTTTCTTGGTTTCTTGGGAAATTAAGGTGCAGTTTCCCTCCTTGTGTTGGTGTTTTCCATCTATTATCCTTTGTAGGGCTGTATTTATGGAAAGATACTGTATAAATTTGTTTTTGTCATGGAATATCTTGGTTTCTTCATCTATGTTAATTGAGAGTTTTGCTGGGTATAGTAGCCTAGGCTGGCATTTGTGTTCTCTTAGGGTCTGTATGACATCTGCCTAGGATCTTCTGGCTTTTATAGTCTCTGGTGAGAAGTCTGGTGAAATTCTGATAGGTCTGCCTTTATATGTTACTTGACCTTTTTCCCTTACAGGTACATCAGCACTCCTGGTAGACCAGCTCTCTCCAGGTGGTATTTGGGTATGGAGAGCTGTGGCACAGAGTCAGCTCTGGGCACCACTTTCTTGTATTTCATTAAGGGAGTTCTTTATATCCTCCTTAGAAGCCTCTATCATCTTAATGAGATGGGATTTTAGGTCATTATCTTGCTTTTCATGCATGTTAGGGTAGCCAGGCCTTGCTGTAGTGAGAGAACTGGGTTTTGATGGTGCCAAATTGCCTTGGATTCTGTTGCTTATCGTCTTGTGATTGCCTCTAGCTGTTTGTTTCTCTCTGGCATTAACTGGCCTGGGTGTCTCTGACTGGGCTCCTTAGAAGTAGGAAGAGCTCTGTAACCTGAGTTAGAGCTGATATCCTTGGAGGCAGACAGTGTTGAGTCTGGTTAGTGTGGGCTTCTTGTGTCTCTGGTTAGAGTAAGCCTCCTGTGTCCCTGGTTACTGCAGATCTCCTGGGAGGCTAGCAGGCTATAGGGTTTAAGCAGGTATCAGGCCACTGGTCTGGTCCTGGGTGGGTAAGTGGGAAGGAAGGGAGGTGGAACTCGGTGGAGTGGAGGGTGAGGGGGTAGGTCCTACCTCTGATGGACTGTGTGGGTGTCCCAGTTGACATGGCCATTTGGGTGAAATTCTCTCCTGTTTCCTTGGTCACTGAGGACCTCCTGGGAAGCATACAGGCTGTAGTGTTTGGGCATGTATCAGCCGGGCCACTGATATGGCCCAGGTGGGGAAGTGACTGGAAGCCCAATGCAACTCTTACAAAAGGATTTGGGGCTTGCTTACAGTTTCAGATGTAAAGCCCAAAGCCCACCATGAGTGACGCATTTCCTCCAGCCAGGCCAAACATACTCCAACAAGGCCACATAATCCTCTCCAAATAGTTCATCAACTGGAGACTAAACATGCAAACATACAAGACTATGGGTTTAGACAGAATCTCTTGTGTCCTGTGTGGAAGCATCACCTGTCAATAAAAACTCTATGGCCAATGAGCTGAGGCAGGATTAGAAGGTGGGACATCCTAAAGAGAGATATGATTCTGGGAAATAGTCATGCACAGGGTATTTGCCACCAAACTCTGAGAACAAAGTCCTATGAAACTGAGGAGAGATAACTAACCACCTAAAGGGACTTAGAATAAAATAAACAGGATAATGAGTTATGAGCTAGCTATAACTCAAAGCTTTCAGCTTAGGCATTTCTTCATAAATAATTCAGTCTGAGTGATTATTTCAGGAACTTGGGCACAGGTGTCAAAGCCCATGGACATATATGGGGGACATTCTCTTTCAAACATCACAGGACAGTTTGTTCACTCTACCAACAGATGGGTGTATTGTGAAGTGAGATGCTGCGTGTGTACATATGATTCAGGTGTGTGTGTGTGTATGTGTGTGTTTATGTGTGTATGTGTGTGTTTATGTGTGT